>PVIR01011884.1:0-46053 GCA_004026965.1 Petromus typicus | reverse complement strand
ATTTTAAGTGCTTTAAAAATAGTTTTCATTATTGTTAAGCCATCTTGTCCTCTAGAGGAGTTTTATTTCTCCTAAAAGAACTTGCATGAAGGAAATAAACTATGAATTATGATATTCAGATACACTAAAAATAAAATCATGTTATGATCTTACAGAATGTAAATGAAAAATTTACATTATTCCATTCATCCTTAACCATGATTATAGTTGCTTTGTTGAATATGATTTTAATTAAATTATAGTAAGTTGGGAGTATAGAAATGTAATATATACACATACTAAAATATTTTATGTTGATTTTAAATTAAATAAATAAAACAAATGCTTTCCAGCAGAATTGTGCCTTTAACGTACTCCATTTTTGCATGCTCAGAATAATTTTAAATTCATTTTGATTAGAGCAAAGTACTTACTCTCAAGAGGATTACAGATGCGACAATTTCCACGTGAGTGGTTTCCTGTGGTATCAGTGTTCCGTGTATGCAAAAATGTGTTTCCTTAGCAACAGGAAGCAAAGCATTCATTTAGAAAATCAATAGAAAAAATGTTTAATATTAAATGCCATTTTCCACAATGGATTTTATGTCCAAAAAGCACCTAATGGTCAATCAAAATCACTTTGAATCCTCCATAAAAATAATATAAATTGCTGTATGACATAAATATATCAACAGTCACAATCTCACCTGGGGACACAAAACAGAAAACATAATAGATTCCAATGTGTAAGAAATGTGAAATAAGAATATTATCACTCCAACATTATGTGCACTATTGAAGCAGATATTCTCTTAATCATGACCATATTTTTCTTTTCTGAAATAAATAACATCAGTCATATTGGTCTAATATACTTGTAGTTATGACAGTCTATGATTTTACATTTTATATCTTTCATATTATTTGATGAAGATTTAACTGCATTAGATTTTCACAAATAATGTAGTAAATCCCACTAATCTGTGAAACAAATGAGATCATAATAGATCTGTGTTGTTAACATGAAGAGGCAAAGTAAGTAGCCATTCTGTGTATGTTTAGATATTTACTGATAATTATGTTTAGTTGGAAGTGACCAAGAAATTATGAATTAATAAATCAAACATGGTTTAGTATATTTAGTCCATCCATAAAAATGTCAACACATTCTGAGTGAAACATTAGTTCAGATAACTGCCTGAGTTCCCAAAACTGATTCTTGGAATTTGACTTTGTTGTGAACATGATAAAATTTTGAACAAATCCTAAGAGAACCTGCACCTTTGCACTGTGTGCTGAAAAAGAAGAAAATTAGTGTCGGGCATTTTTCCACTTTTCATATGGGTTATATTCTCTGACTTATTCAGTGTTTAATCTTTTGTACTTTTCACTTATCTTCATAAAATAAAATGGCCATGCACCTGTGATGAGCCCTCTTTATTTCCTTGAGAACTGCCACTTCTTTAGGAATTGGCCTTTTTACTAAGAACGAATAATATCTCCATTTCATTTAACACTCAAACTGTGAGAAGATTAGAGAAAAATTAAGTCAACAATTAATGTAACATGTGTTATTTTGCTCATTCAATATTTGATATCACACTCATTGGTCTATGAAGTATTTATTCATTTGCCGTATCTCTGGAGTATCTGGGATATGCCAGATACTGTTGTTTAAATCTATCCCAGTAGCATTTGTACTACAGGATTAACTTTTAAAATAGCTATTTAAAATTAAAATACAATGCTATTTCCATTGCTAAGAAGAAAACAAAATGTAATCTACATATATGCATATCTAAAAAATCGTATGTAGGCCTTCTGTGCTGAAGGTTTGGTACTTAACAAAAACCAAAGAAAGAAATGACAGAGATTCTGAATACAAGTGAATGGAAGTTTCTCTAAACTGATATAGAAGTTTAATATAACTCCTCACAAACCCACAGGAAGACAGTGACAGAAGACATTGTTCTGTAACTTGCATGAAAAGCAGTTCGAAGATTTCAGAATACAACATTGCTGTCTGTTTGATCTCAAACCATTACACAATAGAAATAACCAAAACTGTGAGATGTCAGAAAGGGAGTAAGCATGAAATAGAGATCTCTACACATATTCAAGTTGATTTTATAAACATTTTGCTACATAAAACTGTTAAATTCACTGAAAAATCATCAAGATATTCAGAGTTCCTATTTATCTTATGCCTATTTTTTCTATTATTAATAATTTACATATCATGGTTTATTTATTAAAAGTTATTAAATAATGTGGATGCACTATTAATTAAAACTCCAAGTTTATTCAGATTCCCTTTGCTTTACATAATGTTCTTTTTTTCTTCTCCAAGATTCCTACAAGCTTTAATAATATGTGACCTTAATTTCCTCTTTCCTAAAATAGGTTTTAGTACACACATCTTGGGCTGTACCTAAATCTCTTTGTCTCTGAGAAGTCTCTTTGTAGCATATCTTTGTGAGAGTATCCTATTTGGGAAGTTTTTTCTCTCTCAAGACTTATGATGTTTTCTTATTCCACCAAATATTCTTTCTCATCCCTTTTCTCCCTCTTACTGCGAGGCATCGACAGTGTGAGCACTTGCTGTTCCCGTGGAATACCATAAACCTGCCATCTTCTCTTCTATGTGTTCCCTCTTTTCTTTATCACAGGATTATTCGCAAAGATTTGATCCCAAGGTTTTCAAGCTTAGAAATTTGGCTTTTACCTCCTCTATTTTTCATATCCTCAAATATATTTTTGTTTGATAGGTCATATTCTTCACTTCTGAAATTCTATTATTGTTGGCAATGTCTCTGTCTGCAGAGTTTTTATTATAGCACTGCATAGTTTTCATAATTTCACTGAGTATCTTACTGAATTCTTTTGCAATTTTCTAAATATCCATAAAATCACGACTTTAAAATATGTCTGTGGTGTTTTGTAGACTTTTCTCCTGTTTGGTATCTGTTACTAGGATATTAACATAACACACAGAGCTGTCATATTTTTTTAATCCAGTGGAACATTTGCTTCTGCCAAATGTATAGGCTGTTTGTGTAGTGAAAAACTTTTCTGAGACATTTGTCCTACGATGTCACTAGGTCAGATGCATGAGTTATTTCCTGGGCAGGCTCAGGGTTGAGTTTTCTGAATGGTTTCTTCAGCTGTAATCAGCAATCCAGTGACTACTTCAGTGATATAGGTTTTAGGTTCTGGAGGAGTCAAACTTTCTATCCTTCCCTGCAGTGGATTAACTAGCCATTTTTGACACAGAGAATAGAGTTAGGTGCAGAAATATCTGTGTATGCAGTTGAAAAGGTGCATTGTTCACCTGTTTGCAGTGACCTTGGATGAGTTTGGTTCCACTACAGAAGCCTGGGTGGAGGAGGGCACAGCACAAACGGGGTTTCTTCTCTGGAGTAATGTAGCAGTCTGAACTCTAACTTCCCGAAGTTCCCCAAGGTAGGCTACTGGCTATGAGGGCTACAGAATGCTCAGTAAAGACATCATACATCTATGGGACTTTAGAAGGAACTGGCATCCACAAGTTATATCTACAGATAATGTATATAATTCACCAAGATCACCATCTAGGTGTCACTATCTGTTAACAACTTCAGTTGCTTCTAATCTACTAAGTGAATCTCATTCGTGATATTATGAGCTTACTTGTCCTTCTAGGTTTCAAGATAGAGTTTATCTACAAATTCATTTTTATGAGAAATCCAATATATTTACTTAAAAAAAAAAAACGAGCCAGAATGCATTATGAGCTTTCATGGAGCATTTAAACTCTAAAGATTGGAACAAAACATAAGAAAAATATGTTTATTATGTACAGCTTGTCAAGAATTCTTGACACAAAATTATCACCTTAAAAAAAAACTATATCAGATCTTACTAGAGTTTAAGAATTTGCTCTGAAGATGAAACCTACAAAACACATTTCTGTCAAATGATTAACTTATACAGTATATAAAGAGCTTCCAAGCAAGCCAGTTCCAAGAACCAACATACAAATTAGAAATCATGAAAAGATTTCCCTGATGATAATATGCAAGTGTCAAATAAGCAATATAAGGTATTCAACATCATTTTGTGTTAAGGAAAGGCAAGTCAAAACCATGGTAGGTTTCCACTGGTTCTAAGTGAAAATGATGAGTTAAAATGACAAGAAGATCAATGTTTGTATAAACCCTGGAAATTCAAACAACCCATCCATTGCTAGTGATAATGAAAAATGGTACAGATATTCAACACATTTTGCTTTTGTAAATGAAATATGCAATTTCCATAGAAGCTATTGTGTCTCTACATATATAATTGAGATAAATACAAGTATATTCACAGAACAACAGTAGATTATGTTTAGATAAATTTTACTCTGAATAGCTCCAAACTGAAACAACCTTGATGCTCCTAACCTTCATCAAAAGAATGACAAAACATATAGTGGTACAACCATATTATGGAATACAACTTAGGAATACAAAAGCAAGGTATCCTGATGGATACACAATCTAGACTAATCTCTAGAAAATAATGGTGAATAAAAGAAGCCAATATGAAATACTATATACTGTAGGATTCCAGTATATATAATTATTAAAATGACAAATATGGAATGGAAAATAGTTTAGTGACTTAAAAGCATGAAGGGTGTAGTAGAGATGCTTTAAGGAAGTAGATGTGATTCAAAAATGGCAACATGACATATCTTTACAGTGCCAGAGTTCTGTTTCTCTCCGGACTCAATGTTAGTATTGGGTTTTCAAATTTTATTATAGTTTTATATGTTTTTTATTGTAGAAAATGAAGAAAAGATCTATTAATTCTACAACTTAATATGAACTTACAATTATTTCAAAATAAGAAAATTAAGTATATTTTAAAGTCTTTAATTATCAAAATTTTTATTTCTATAAATTATTCACAAAATAATGTAGGTATGGAAAAGATAAATTTAAAACACCCACATTGTATCTAGATCGTGATAAGCAAAAGCTGACTTTCCTTGTATATTGAAAGACAGAGTAAATCATACATCTAATCAGAAGCCAGTCTTTAGTGCTTTTATTTCATAAATTGTATGTTTACAAACTTGGAAAGGTAGCTACTGAAACAGGCTCATTTTCTTTGATGTCATTGGTTTAAGCTGTTATATTTTGCCTATACTATCCTTTTTTTACAAATATGAAACGTTACCACTTCTTACTCCTACAATTGAAGCCTGTAGGATGAAGAACTTTTCTAAATCACAATTTCTAAAAGAAAGAACATGCTGTTTAAAATTATGAATAATGACTCTCATATCAATGACTGACAAGAATGTTATTTGAATATTGCTTTTTGAAATATTAAAATATTTGTCATGTATTTCCTGCCCAGGGGCACATATGAATGAGAATTTCTTTGCATAAGTTAAGTTATGCAAATTCTCTTTAGAGTACATGGATTATTATATCCCCCAGTTACCAAGCTACCTTCAGGCTACAGGTCAATCATCTTCCAAGGAAAATTTCATTGTGATTAACAGAAGGCGTCTCATCTTACTTTTTGCCTAAAACCCAAGATGAAGTGGTTATTTTAAATAACAAAATACATTCAAATCATTGGAAGGCAGAACATTTCTGAGTGTTAGACTTTCTAAAGTCTGTGATTATTTTTTAGTTTTTGTTTAACTACAAATATAATATAAGTTACTATGAATGCAAATTATGTCTGACGCTTCTTTGCCATTTGTGGACACAGTGAATCTTAGAATTTGGATACTCCAAATTGGCCAAGAGACTAAAATTCAGCCCAAATCCACTGCTGCTGTAAAGGGAAGCTGAAAGACAGTATTCATGAAGTGAATCTGAGTTCTTAGAACAGCCAAAAAAACAGAGCAGGAGGAAAACTAGAATGTAATACATCTTACACATTTAATATAATTCATTGAAGAAATTTTCATACCTCTTCTTTGCCATGAAACTAAACATTAAAAAGAAATCTTTTTCTTCTCATAATTACACTATCAATTTCATTTTAATTTTAATTAGAAAGATTTCTCATGATCCCATAAAAGTCCATTAAGTTCTCCTTATGAGAAAATCGAGTATGTGAAATACAAGAGCTACTATGCTCAGTGCGTCAGAGAAATCCTTTAGGGAGATTTTGGGAACTACCCATCTGTATTATTAAGCAATATAAAAGCATATTAAATGTCAGACTTAATAAAGATAATGAACATGCCTCTCAGGAAGATATAGTTTAAAATAATCTTGTTAACATACATTTTAATAACTGGAAATTCAGAACATGTATTTTTAGTGACCAGTGCAAGGATTAGAGCAGGGCTTAACGAGATGGAAGAGGAATACAAGCCCATAGCAGAGCCTTGTTCTTTCTCATGTTTATTGGGTTCTGGAAGACACAGGGAAAGATTTACTAGGGCAACATGAGAGAAAAGACTAGAAGATTCCCCTCTCTTCAAAGAAAGAAATCCCCAGAAAACTGAAATATTTAAAAGCAGAAAGTCATTTGATTATTTTCATTTTAATTTTAAGAACCGTTCTTTGATATGATAATTTATTGCATTGAATTAACTGACAAGTGGTTTCCCACTCATATTTGAGAACCTTTTAAGAGCAGAGGATTAGGTAAACTGAGGTCTTATTCATAGCATGTAGAATAAAGAATGTATAAAATGTTCCATATTATTTGCTAAATAAATATTTAAAGAGAAATATTAACTGTCTTAAATTAGATTGAATGCATTTTAGATTATTAATATTTTAATGTAAATTGATTATTATAGTCCTTTTCTAACATAATGAATCTCTTTTGTAATATTCCACAAGAAAGAAAGGATAATATTGAAAAATGGGAAAGGCTTGGCTTAAATATTTGACCGTCATGCTTTGTCCTAGTAAAGAAGACCAGGAAGATGAAGCAAAATATAAATAACAGTTAAGACTGTCATGAAAAGTTTCATGCTCTTTGGCAGACCTACGCAGTGACTATCATTTTAAAACCTGAAGGTTTGTGATTTTCCAAGGCAGCACAACAAAGTACAAGCCTGATTCTAGCATCATGCTCCCAAACGAAGGAAACAATATACACATTAAAATATGCATCAAAGAAAATTTAGAATGTTAAACATCAGTGACACTAAGAACATCTATGCCACAGAGAGTTAGGAGCCTTAGAGAAGATGAAGTCTAAATGCTTTTCATCAACAGTTCAAAAACTTCATTCTATCAAACATTAACTCAACATTTATAGAGCATCCACATACTTAATTCAGTACTGCCCCAATATTGAATGAATAAATAAAGATACACTTACATATTTCATTATCCATAAACTCAGTTTGTTGTGATAGATATTTGGAAAGTGGTGGCTTATATATCAGTGAGAGAAGTAGTAGGAACCAAAAATTGTCTAGTGATTGGGGATTTGGCAAAAAGGAAAGCTTTTACAAGTTAGGGCTTCTATCTTGGAATTCTTTTATGGATAAAAGTAAACTGAGAAGGAAAGACAATGCAGAATATTCTGAACAAAACTAACTTTGTAAACAACCCAGAGAATAAGGAAAAAAATAGGAGAATTATAAATTCATTATGATGCATATGAATTATGTTGCTCATTTTAAAGCATCAATGCATGAAGGAAGCAAGACAATAGATAATAAAGATGAGCCAGGCATGGTGGCACATAATTATCATACCAGAGCTCCAGTGGCTAAGTCAAGAGGATTGTTGCAAGTTCAAGACCAGCCTAGGTACCAAAGTGAATTCAAGACCAGTCTAAATTACATTGCAAAACCTTGTCTCCAAAAAACAAAAGCAAACATAAAATAGATAAGAAAGATGATACATAGATATGTAGCACTATTATTGCTGCTGTGTGAGAAAAAATGAAGAAAAAAGTTCTACAGAAACTTACAATAAATTTTCTAGGTTATTTAGAAAAAAATTTAGATAGGATATAAACCCAAGTGGTAAAGCTTTAGAAAAATATAACTCTACAATATCTTCAAAACAATTTGAAACATTCGTTGTATTATTTTTCCTGAAGTCTAAGTTGAGATGACAGTGTGATCTCAGAGTTTTACAATGTCTACTCTACACATTTCCCTATAAAGAACTAATAAATTTTCACAAAGGAAGTAGGAGTAAATTTATAAATTGTAATTATAAAATATTTTGTAATTCAATAATGTTGGAGGTGTGTGTATGACAGAGAAAAACTGAAAACTAAAAAAACTTGAAATGTTTTCTTGGAGTCCAGATAAGAAAATATAGGCAGAGAGTGAATGAAGGGAGACTGGCATCATTTATGATTATAAAATAAAAGCATACGTTGTATGTTAGGAAAACTGATTTTTATGTACAAAATTTATGAAATTGGAACAAAGGAAGAAGCTACATTACAGATACCTTTCTTCATTGCTCAAAAATGTTTGAAATCCAGCATGTTTGTAAGAGCATTCCTATATTTTTTAAAAAACAAAGTTGTACAAATGTGTTAAAAATCATTCTGTGAGTTGCAATATTGACTATAAAAAGAGCCATTGAACTCCATTTTTACAGTGCAGAAACAATTTTCAATAGAATATTATTTAAACTATCTGATAATTTTAAATTATATTTTTAATACATGACTAGAGTCCCAGGGAAAAAGTGTAAGAATTCCACACGAGAGAATTGTATTAAGAAATACATGCTGAGAAAAGTAAGTGAGACTCACATGCAGTACAACTGAATTTTTTTTTTTTAATGCACAGAAAATCCAAGAGTGGTCTAGGACATCAACTCTATGGTTTTTCCACTTTCCAGTTCTGTGAAAAAGGGAAAAGCCAAAAACAAACAACGACAAAACTGTCCTCAGTTGTATTTGCTAAGATTCTCTAGAGGAATACAACCAATAAAAATGTACGTATAATCACGCAACAGGTTTTATCAGGTAGCTGCAGGATCACAGTGGCGGTCTGTGCACTGTACAGCAGGAGGACTGAAGATCTCAATCCGGTGAGACGGAAGCCGTAGAATAAGAGGCATCAAGGAAGCAGCTCCAGCCCGAGGCCGAAGGACTGAAGGCACACTGGAGCTTTGTTAGTGTGAGTCTGGATCGGAAGGCTGAAAAGACTGGAAACTGATGTCTGAAGGCGACAGCAGCAAAGGACAACCCCTCACAAGAAGACTGGAAAAAAAAAAAAAAAAAAACCCTGCACAGACTTCCTTCTCCTTTCCCTTCTGTTCGTGCTGTGCAGGTGACAAGCCTACTGGGTGCGGCCGCTCACTAACAGTGTGAGTCTTCATCCGGAAATCTGGCCTACATGTGAGCCATCCGTGGAAACATTCCTTAGACACACGGAGAACTGAGCTTTACTGCTCTATTACTCTTCTTCAGGCCAACTGTCATACCATGATTAATAGTCACAGCAATTGTCAGCAAATTTTCATTTTAATGGTTTTAAAATAAAATATTAAACAAATATTTAAAGTTGCATGAGTACTAGGGGTCCCAAATTGATTGTAAAAATAAAAATAAATTTTAAATGAATGCTATAAAACATCGTCTCAATAATCCTCACAGATGAAATTCTAATAAAGAAGAAATCACTTCAAAATCATTAAATATAAGGGAAAAAGTCAAATCAGTAAGAAAAATTAAAAATATTAATAACAAAACTGAACAGAGAATAAATGATACAAAAAACAAGTCATACAGATAAATACTAAAATTATAGAGCAAGATTATAGAAATATATTCTATATGTGGACAAGTAAAACATATGATTAAAAATTGAGAATACCATGCAAAATTAGGAAAATGACCACATAGATTTACATTTTCAAAAGGCAAACATATAGAACTATTCTAAATTAAAATATATTGGTTGAGGTAAATTTTCAATGAGTGTAATAGACAAGAGGAAAATTATAGAAGTTGACAGTGTTGATTAAGTAGATATAAAATGTAGATCAAATTTTAAAAAAACCTGGAAAATTTAAAATAGAGATTACGAATGAAATAAATAAATTGAAGAAAGAAATCATGTGTTCCACTGAAGTTATAAAGATAGACAATAAAGAAAAAAATTTTAAAGCCCAGGAAAATGAAAAAAGAAAGAAATTTTGTTTGAATAATAATGTGTTTAATGAAAAAATAAAATAAAGATAAATTCACATTAATCATAATAAAAGAGGAATCTGTTGAAAAAAAGTGAATACCTTCCAGGGAAGAGGAAAGATTTATAATAAGAAAGATTTGTAGGGGCCGGGGAGTTAGCTCAGTGGTTTCAGCGCCTGTCTTGCAAGCGCAAGGACCCGGGTTCGATTCCCCGGTAACCACATAACAATACTGGGAGACCCACACCCAGCCGCAACCAGTACCACATACCACAGTGCCAGGCGTGGTGGCTCATGCCTGTAATCCCAGCACTCGGGAGGCAGAGGCAGGAGAATTGTGATGTGAGTTTGAGGCTGAGCTCAGGGCCAGCCTGAACCACAAAAGCGAGACCCTGTCTCAAAAAACCTAAAAAAAAAAAAAAAAGAAAGAAAGATTTGTAATGGGAAATGGGAAAAAAAGAAACACAATCATCCACGTTTCCATGACGACAATAAATACAGGAATGGATTTTTTAAATGTATAGCTAGAAAATATAATTTTCACATAGAATTCTACATAAAGGGAAATGATTAGTCAAATAGAATAGCAAGTACATTTCAGAAGAAATGGGGCAACAATGGCAATACTTATTAAAAACAAATTAAATAGCTGCAGAAAATTCAGAAAAATGTACCCACGTAATCTAACACAAAAAAAGAAAATATCACGGTAGTTAGACACACTGTAGGAAAAAATGAGTAACTTTTGAAATTAGGAATACAGTACTGAAGTAAAATAGTTGAGATATATTGCAAAAGAGACTTTGTAAGGAAGATTCTGAAGGACATCTTCCCATGAGTGCTCACCATTCCCACCTTCTCTTGGCACTGTAAAAATTTCAATAACTCTAAATAAGTCCTATTTATAGAACAAACCATTCCAGTCCAAGAAGCTCTCAGCTCCTCAAGAGTAATGAACCTCAAGCAAATGTGAAATGGAGCAAGTAACCTAGATTAAGATAGACGACCTTATCCTAGAATAGGTGGTTTCCAGCTTCCTCATTCTCTTCTACTCTAACTGTCCCCGTATGTAAACACTTTACTCTGCAGGAAAATTATTCTGGCACTTTAAAGGCAGCAATTCCTCTAAGGTCTTTATCTCAAGTAAAGCTTGCCCTTGCTACAAGTCCCTCTCTATTTCTTTCATTTGATGACACATATGAGAGAGGTTTAGGGAACTACTCCAATATCCTCCACTTCTTGCTCTTGTGGCCCTGCTAATGAGGCAGTCTCACAGGACATATGCCAATCCTAGAGAAACTCACAATCCCTAGTCATACCTGTTCAGGGGTTTATGTTGACCTGCTAGTTATGAAAAGGGCCCTTCTGGTTGCTCCCTCTCCCTCCCTCTGGCTTTGCCCCCTGCCCCTCATTGTAACATCATACAGCATGAGACACTCCACAGAAATTCTTTCTTGGTCTGTTTCTAGTCAAGAGTTTATATTAGGCTCCTAGTAACCAAGATGCTCTACTTTATCTTCTGTTCCACTTTCCCTACTATAGGATCTGTTGTAGTCAGTGGTTCACAAAGTAATAAAATTAATGCAGGACACACAAATTTATAGGATTATCTTATATTAGTCACTCAAAAAGTCAAATATATAAGAAGGCAAGAGATCTGTCTGTGCAATAGAAATTCAAAGAATCCAGCTGAAAGTTTGATCTATGGCAGTGTCGGCCAGAGGCCGAGAGACCAGGGCAACATCTCATGCAAGTCCATAGTAAGGATATGCACCAAGAAGGCCAAAAGGCCAGTGGTGGAAGCTACAAAGTTTGCACCCGCAAAGTGAAAGACCTATGCAGAAAGCTTAAGGATCTGCACTGGAGTAAGGAAATAACACTCAAGGTGATGACCAGTGCTTCGGTGAAGAGAACAGTAACTATCCCCAACAATAAGGAGGGCTTGAACTCCTCAGTGACTGACTCCTATCAGGAAAACCAGCTGCAGCAAAATTTCTGAGGAAAAAATCAGCATGCCGTCTTCTCCTGTTCTCCCTTTGAGCCATTCTGGCAACAATCCTCAGATGGATGTTCCGTGCCCAGAAACATACTGACTCCGTTTAGTTGTGCATTCCCACTTAATTTAAGCATTAATTAATCCATCAAGCCCCAAGACTGTCCTCAAGACTGTCACTCCCCCAACGTATCACTCAGACATTTGGCAGTCCTCATCCTAGCTTGTTTTCTCTGCCTCCAAGTCCTGAACATTGACTTCATCACCAGACCCCTTGGTTATGCCTCCTGAAAGCCTGCATCTTCTTTTGGTCAAGATGTTGTTTCCAACTGCTTTCAAAGGTCCATCATCTTAAACACTTTCCCAGTATACATAAAAATCTTATCGCATAGGCAGCCAATATCAGATTCACTATAAAACCTCTTTCCAGCCCCAAGTGGATACCAGATGCTTTGACTTAGACACCTGATGAAGACCTGTCCTCCCCCATAAAACCCTCATGACAGACAAAACTCACCGCCTCGACCCGAATGTTTCTCCTGGCTGCTTCTAAACTTTCTCTAAACTCCAAAAGGCATGAATCTCCTCATTCTACTTGAGCCTTTATTGCCACATCTCAGCCATTAAACTCTATCAGCCCTGGCCAGATTTATCACCTTGACCACTTCCCATAAATATAAGCCCATATATAGTTGCCCCTTTCTTCGGGGGCCCATTTCCCCAACTCATTCCCTAAATACTGCTTGCGATCACTTCAGGCTATTGAAAGCCTCCTCTGAGGACTTGCTGACTCCTTCCCCAGGCTTCATACTCACTGTTCTCTTCCTGCACATCTCGGCCAACAGGCTATGCTATATCCTGCTCCCGCTCTCTTTTCTAACAACCTTCTTATTTACTGCCTCAAAACCTCAGAATGTCAGGGCTGTTCTGTGCTTCCTCCCTGCAGGTTTCTCCAAGAAAGCTTCTAGTAGTCCATGATTTCCTCACTCTCTCAATTCTTTCACTTTACCCTTTTCCTCCTACAAACATTTTCCCCCCTGGCCTCAACTTTTCTCCCTAAAATAATCACATGACCTTCTGCTCCATGACATTTCCATTTAGTTCATTACAGACCAGTTTAGTCACCTTTTACCTCTTCTTTCTATCAATGTAGCTAGCATATGACCTGTTCAAGTGTTTCCTGTCCTGACGAAAGTTAAAATATCCACTACTGTTGGCACCCAGGCAGCTAAATCAAAAGTCAGCCCTCCACCCTGTTACCATCTGAGAACAAAGACAATTCAGTGTGCTGTAAAACAGACAAAATTACCTGTTACTGCTCAGAACTCTACCCACCCCACTATGTTGAGGCCTAATCTTGCTTACCACCAAAACGGTGGGCTTTCTTCCCTTTTTCCAGACCTGCTATTTCTTCACCAATATCAGACTCATATGAGGTGGCATTTAAAAGCTACAGAATCAAACCAATTCTTCCACAAAACAGCTCATGTTGGCCATTTCCTGTCTGACCATTTTTTGGTGTTCCCAGGCCCATTGCCTTTCCTGGGCCACTGTTCTAGTACTACTCCAAATCATGTAATAAAGTAACAGTTTATTTGAGAGTTGAGGTCATATATTTATTAACTTTGGAATTTAAGATTCAATATTGTGTGCTTGATAACAGATTGTTACATTTAAAGTTATAAGAATGAAAAGATTTTTAAAAGGCCCTCAAACATAGGCTAAAAATGTGTAACTCAGTAATAAAACACTTGCCTAACATATGTGAGGTTTTAGTTTAACTTCTAATAACTAAAACAAAACAAAACAGAACAAAACAATAAAGTGAAATATTTTTAACAGCTGACTAAAGAAAAAGGCAATAGATATTAGAACAAATAAAAAATATAAAACAATAGTAGGACTTAATCCAATAAATTAGATGTCAAAAATCAATGGAACTTTAACATAACTCTCAATAATTTTAAAACTTTAGAAGTAGATTATAAAAATCAATTATATTTTAATTAAAAAGATATACCTGAGGGGTAGAAAATTAAGTTTGAGAACAGTGATAGGGAAAGGTTAAAAACAGAAAGCTGCATGAATTTGTACTTTACAATTATAATAAATGCCTGCAATTTTATGAATGAACAAAAACAGCTGAATGTTAATGTTATGAAAATATATTAACAGAAATGTTAGAGAAGAATCAGAAATGGCTAGGAAGCATATGCACAGAAAATGGGAGACAGTGCTTTAAACAATATGTCCATTGATGCAACACTGCTTATCTTGGTACACTTCTGATGTAATACTCTTTATCTTGGCTCCACCACCTTCATGCTGTGCAGTGCTGGACATTTTCTATATTTCTATTACATATTTTGTTTGTTTTGTTTTTGTAGTAGTGTGGATTGAAGCCAGCACTTTCACACTGAGCCGAACTGCATCCTCAGACTTTCCTTTCTAGTTTTTAGTCTTTGAGCGAAGGCCTCCCCAAGTCACTCCATTGCCTAAGCTGGCCTAGAAATTGCAATCATACTGCAGTCATACTGTACTGAGATTCTAGTTCCTAAAGTCTAGATAAACTGGGTATGACTGAACACATTCTTAGTTCCATATTGAAACAGGAGGGTCTGGAGTTAGATGTCAGATGGGCAATATGAAAGGCCTATCTGAAAACAAACAAACATATGGATAAAATAGTACCTGAATCCTAGCACTACAATACAAGTGATGGGGTTAACTCAAGCAAACATACACCCTGGAGAGCTGGACACTTGGAGGTCAACCAGGTCTATTGTTGTCATTATTACTGTAAGATCTTCATACTTAATAATCTAAGCAATGTAAAGTAAAACCAGAATAGGATTCCGTTTAACTGGTGACTGATTGACAGATTATAAAAATAAATGTGAAAAAAATATTTGACATTGTAAATTAGTAAGAGGCTATAAGTTAGTAAAACTGTTTTGGAAAATGGCCATAAAATCAATATATTAAATTAAAGTAAGCAAATAACAATATCAGAAATAAAATCTCTAACTATCATTTTAAAACATAAATAAGCTAAAAAATAAACATAATTTGAATTTGAAGAAGTTATAGAAGCCAAGAATAACATAAACAATTTCAGAATTTATTGTATAATGCTAAAGAAGCATTTACAAGAAGATTCCTAGTTTCAAATGCCAAAATCAATAAGCGTCATCTATCTGCTAATGACTTTCAAAATTAATTCTGTAGTGTACACTTTTTGTTTAATCTCACATCAATGATATTCAGTCACTTGTTTAGCTCATTAATGTCCATAACTAATTATTTGTTATTTGCTTTCAGTGATATATTTGAGATTATCATAACCTTTTGTGAACCCAAACTACTCTTGCAGGTTCAGCATCTCAGGTGCCACACTGAGGTGTCATTTATTACTAGTTATGTTGGTCTGAAATTTTTTCTCTCATCTCTCATATCAATCAGGAATCTCAGCTCTGATTTCAAAACATATTCATAATTTGAATATTTTCATCCTCACTACTGTCCTTGTGTAGAGATGTCAAGTAAGGCAAGGGAAGGTTGTGGTCTTGAACTTAAAATGTCTCCTAAAGGTTCATGTGTGTGGTCTCGAGCTGATCATAATGTTGAGAGGTGGAAGGACCATTTGTGAGTCAGTGAAGATTATCTTGAAGGGAAATTCAGGAACATGGCCCATTTAGTTTAAGGCTTCCAGAAATAAACCACACTGACCCACTGCATACTCTTTCCCGTGCTGTTTTGCCTTTCTACATACAGTCCAAGAAGCAATGAAGCTAATTAACCTTGGACCAAAATCTTACAGACCATAAACTGAAATGAACCACTCATCCTTTTAAGTTTTTTTTTCTCAGATAAATTTTAAATAGTTCATGGTATTTCACATAATTCCTTCATAGGTTTTCTTGTAATTATTATGGCCTAAGTCTCTTATTCTACTTTTAATAGAGGGAAATGTGAAATCATTAAAAAGGCAAATTATGACTCTCTGTTGAAAATCTTACAATGTTTTTTAGGTAAGATCAAATTATTTAACAAAGATGACAGTGTTGTACCTTCTGCCACCTCTTGAATCCATCTAATTCTCCTTACAGAACTCCCTGGGTTTCAGCTACATGCCTCTTCTTGCCATCTTTTGGAACACTGGGAAATTGCCATGCCCATTTTTCATTGTTCTCTGTCTGCAAGATGATCATATCTTCAGAACTTTTCCAGTAGTCACTTTTTAATGAGATCATCCTAGACACAAACTAAATGATTATACCACTCCTCTTTTATATTGCCTTCCCTGTTGCATTTGCTCTGTACTATGTATCATTAAATATTATTGATATATTTAACTTGTTTATTTCTATGTGGAAGACTGTAGTATTGATTATGTCCAAAGCGGGCTGTGAACAATGCAGGCTGTGAAGAGTTAACGGTACAACTGGCTTGTCTTGAGAAGTGAAGCCACTCACGCCTGTAATCCCAGCACTCGGTAAGCAGAGGCAGGAGGATTGCTGTGAGTTCAAGGCTCACCTGGGCTACATACTGAGCTCAGGCCCAACCTGAACTATAAAAGTGAGACCTTGTCTCAAAAACAAAAATAAAATCAAACAACAACAATAAACAACTTGCTTAACTAGAAGGGCAATGTTGTAATTATGACCATATATTTTGGCTGGTTGTTTCTAATTTGAGAATGATTTGTCTTTTTCTTTATGAGTCTTGCTTACATTAATTTCTATAAAATACATAATTGTGCATCTTTTCGAGCAATCCTGCCCTTTCTTGTAGCTTGCTTTTGCCTTACTTGATCAGCAATAAAAATCAGTGGCTTGGATGGATTACTGCCTTTTGTGAAAGTAGAATCATGGCTCTTGACTTTCAGTCTCTCTTAGTTCTGTCTTGAGATGTTTCCCCTCAGGCTTGTACTGTGCACTGAGCAGGAGACTGGAGCCTATAGCAGAGATTTTGAGTATCAGGCCAGGGTTTACAGTGTCTGTGATCACTGATCCTCTGTCACAGAAATGTCACAGCTCTCTGAGATCAAGAGGTTTGTGTTCATTCTCTTCATTACTGTGTATCCATCTACCTCAACAGTTCTGAATTTTTAATCAGGATTTTTCTTTTACTTGTCATCACATTTAGACACTTACAAACTATACCTCATAAATGTATACTTATTATGCACTAATAAAAATATAAACATGTAAGGGTGTGGGAAGATAATTATCTTGAGTTGACACATATTATATACATACATTGAGGTATCAAACTGTATTCCAAAATATGTGTTCAATTAAAATAATAATTAATTTTAAAAACATTAAAATGTTTTGTCTTAGAACACTTCGAGGGAATATCATTTTTTAAACTTTGAGTTGTTTTCCAATTCATTCTTTTGTATAGATTAGTACATACACCAAAATTTAGCTTTTCACAAAGATTTTCTGATTTTAAATGGAAACATGGTTTTCATTATTTTTACTCTTTACAGTATAGATACTTATATTATATAAATACTTAATATTGTTAGTATACAAGAATAAAAGGTATAAGACTAAATTCTAGGAAGGAAGTCCAATTAAAAATCATTTAAATAATATTAATCCTTCTTCAATGAAGCCATAGAGTGATTCACTCTCAATAGATGTACTTTAAAAAGTAAAATATTTCACAATGTACCAATAAAGATTTCAATAAAAAAATTAAAAAGTAAAATAGGTCCGAATGTTTAGCTTAGTGGCATCAGGCCTGCCTTGCAACAAAAAGTCATGAGTTCTATCCCTGGTACGAAGATAAGGGGATCTTGACCTACATTGGGCTGGAGATTTAGCTCAGTGACACTATACATCCCTGGAAAGCAAAGGTGCTGAGTGTGATCCTTGGTGCTGAAAATAACAAAACAAAACAAAATATAAATTAACTCAAGTGACTTAAGTTATGTAAAATAAATAAATTATTAGTCCAGTAAACATATATAAATATAACAGTCTAAAGCAGCATGTTATATGCTTAATTGCTGTCAAATAAGTTCACTTACTTATTTGGTAAATAACATACTTCAAAATAATTTACATTCTCCAAAATAATTTTCTCTTCAGAAAACTCTTTATACCAAGGTAATTTAGGCCCATTTTTCTTCAAAATAAATAATTGTAAATGGCAAAATATTTAACTATTAAATCTAGTAACATATTTATCAATGCTCCATAACAATACAGTGTTTCAGATGCCTGATTTTTGTTATTACCTATGTATAATTTTCTTCATTCAAACACCAATTAAATAGATTGCAAGAAAAACACTGAGAGTGTGATTCATGAAAATCACCTGATTTAGTTTTAATTAAGTTGTTCAGCAATTAAGAAGCTAATTTGATTAGCTGAAAGTGTTTTCCTTCCCTGTGATTTATAAAAAGTTTAAATCAATCTCCCATAATAAAATGACTTCACTGATTGGTAAAAACAAATGAACTTTTAAAAAAATTAATAAGATTCACTTTTTGTGCATTTCAGACTCAAATCATGTTTTATATATTTGAAGCCTTTGACAGCCTATATGTATATTGCATATTTTATAAGTCTCCTAGTACAATAGAAATGATAGTGATGAAATTATAATGAATGATATAAAAGATTTCCTTTTTGTTGAAATATATTGAATTTGAGTTATATTGTCTGAAACAAAAGGAAAAGGAAATATTTTACTAGTTTTGGATATTACTTATGCTTATCAAATATCCTTGATTGATAGTCTGTTAAAAATAGAAATAGACACAGAATTATAAATATGCCCTTAAAATAACATTTTAAATATTTATGACAAAATAGAAGAAATCCATAAAGTTGTACAATTTTCACTGAATAATATAATAACAAGACCATTTATTGAAAATTATAATTGTCATTATCAAAGAATAGGTTACAGTTGTCTTTATGAACAACTGTAAGTCCTCTGAAAGTCATTCTAAAATGAACTCAGAATTACTTTCTTGAAATAGTTTTATCTATTAATTTAAGGTAAGTGAATTGATGTTTTCATTATTCTCTTATAGTCCATTTACATTTGTATTTTTTATTTTGTTATTATTTTGTCATTACTGACAGGAACACGTTACTGCCTTTCTTCCCATCAAATTCATCATTGCTGTCATTTAATTTTCTGAAATGGGATGTATGTGAAAGCTATACAGTGGAACTGAGTCGCTAAGTTTTGTACTGAAGAGAAAAGAGAAGAAAATTAGAAACTTAGCAGAAAAAAATGACAGTGGATGAGTAGTTTAGCACTGGAAAATCCTTCTGGGGTGTGTAAAGATATGACCTTGCCAGGTACATACCTTTCTGAGTCTTCTAGATGCTTTAATCTCTCAAATATACAATCTACACAACCACTGAAAGCAGAGTAAAAGTGCCTCACGCTTCTTGCTGCGCTGAAAAGACTTATGCTTAGAAAGCCAAATATGCTAGCATATTGATTGAGTCGTTAGGCATCTACTCTACCAGCTAATAACCACTTTCCTTAAGCTTGTTCAAATTGACATTTTGAAATGTCACTAATGCCATTTGACTAATTTCAAATTGTGTTTTTCAAATTATCTTGACCATATGTCTTCTAAGCTTTTAACCTGAGCTCTAATTGACCTATAAAGCAGTGATTCTGTACCTAATCATCTTTGTAATTTCTGATTTTTTTTCCTGGAGGATTACCATAATAACTGGTATAAGGTATAATATACTAAAATTAATAGAAGAGTATTTGACAATTTGAAAAGTATGCAATTCTATTGTAAAAACTTACATACTTAGCTGCTGATTGATATTTTACACCTTTTATATAAAATAATTAATCTTTTCTCGCCTCTAAGCCTTAAGCTCAGGGAAGCACTTAAACTTAATATTTAAATTAGTCACATGTGTGTATAAGTGAGTGTGTGTGTGTTTGTGGGTATATTCAACATAATATTCACTATATATATTTATATGTATCTATATAGATATATATGTATCTATAATAACAAGATAATATTCACTATATATATTTATATGTATATATATATATATATATATATATATATAAACACATATCTTGACAGTTAAATGGCATTTTGCAAGCTGTCAAAAGATATAAAGTAGAAACTTCTGCTATTTATATGATCTTGTACATAGAAGATAGATGATAGATAGATAGATGATAGATAGATATACACATACATACATATATACATACATACATACATACATACATACATACTCCATAAATACGCAGGTCTAGGACTCAGCAGTTACAACTCCTATTCCAATCCCTTAAAAAGTGTGTAACTTTGGCTTCTTCTCCAATTTGTCTTTTTCAATCGGTTCTTTTTTTGGACCATGCATTCTTCACTTCTTGATGAATATTGTTTTTTCTCAGATAAAGACAGTCACTCTCAAAATGCTCATTCTGATAGAACCTGAAACGAGAGCACTGCACTCTTTCTACCTGGGTTCACTGAACTGAGCCTCTGAGAAGAGTCCACACAGGACAACCCCAAGGTGACTTCTCTCCGTGGTCTTTCAGGTTTGCTCTCTGGAGAAGGTCTCTCATTGCTGCCCCTCTACCCGGTCCCTTTCATTGGAAGACCTAGATTTGCTCTTCATCTCTTCTCCCTTAACAGCAGTTAAGGACACTACTTCAGAGGGGGAAATGTAGAAAATAGTTTATAACATCTAATTAGCTTGTGAGTAAGGCACCTAGCTAGTGGAAGGGGCTGAGACAGAGAGACGATTATCAGAGAGATGATACAGATAAAAACTAAAATTAGACACTGAAGTAGGATTTTAACCAGCAATGAATATACTGTAATATCAAACCTTTGTGATAATATCTCTTAAGCAAATACCTCCACTCTTAATAACATTTCTTGTGGTTCAGTCTATAATTTACTTGATACCTCTGCTGAAATTCTTATACCACTTTGACACAGTAAAAGATGGAAATTAGTCTCTGCTTTCTTTTGTGGTTATTTATGTATTTCATATTTCAAACCAAAGATTTGAAAACCATTGCATAAAGGTCAGATTTTAAATATTTCTTATTTTGTGGACCATATGTTCTCTGCCATAACAGCCATACTGCACTGTTGTAGCAGAAAAGTGGCCATTGCCACATTTTCCAAAGAAAGTAACTCTTGTCCTAATCAAATGGCTTAGTTCTGTGGTGTGAAATAATAACCATTGGGAATAGGTTGACAAACTTAATTTTTCAAGTTTAACTCTCACTCTTGGTACTGACTGTAGGGTTACTGTCCCTGGATTCTTGTCTAGTTATTACCATTTTCACATTCTAGGACAATCATGCTGTATTGCTGTGTAACAAACACCACAGAATCATCAGTTCAGAACAATGTCCACGTGGTCTCCCAGCTCTAGGAACCAGTGTCCAGATGTGGACCAATTAGATTTGCACTCACAGTCTCAAAGTATGCAGAAAGTGTCACTCGGGGCTGAGGTCTTCTCCAAGACTACACATTTTTATATACAATAATATAGCTGTTGAAAGAGTCTTTTCATATATAGTGATGTTGACTTTCTTGGTCTAGGGCAAGAGGACAGTCACTTCCACTCAAGAGAAAGCTTGAAAGTCTTACCCTAATGAAGTAGCTCCACTTGGAATAATCTTCATTTTCATTAACTGAAACTCGTGGATAGCTACTTAATTTGTTCAGAATATCACCACTTTTACCACACAAAATAAGAGAGTGATTACAATTTTTATTCATTGATCCTACCCACAGACACAAGAGAATGGCCACTGAAGTGATACAGGTGGGTGTTTTGGAATTGATTCACAGAGCCATGTAATATCAACAAATTCACAGAAGATCTTTTACTGAAATAGAAAACATTATTTATGAAATAAGACAATGAACATTATAACCAATAGAAAATATAATTTTAAAGAGAAGAAAATATTTAAACAATTTAATTTATTTTTACACTTTAAATAATACAGAGTTGTCTTACTTTTGTTTATTGACAAATTATTGAAATCAATGACAGTGAAGCAAAATACATCAGCATATGTCTGAAAAATTAATTTTGACAAAATGTACTGGAAAGTACTACAAAGTGAAAATTATCAATAAATGTTGTAGATCAAATTGAAAAATGAAGTTTTGACCTCTAATATTCTCTTTGCATAAATATCTTTATTTTGATGGCCATAGACTTAACTTTCAAAGTTCAGTGTATCACTATTAAAAGGAAGTATACTTCTGAAAAAGTATTCATTGCCTTGTGATAGGAAAGATTTCTGAGACAGAAAACAGAAAGCTATAAAATAAATAAGAAAAAATGATAAATTATACTGATAAAATTAAAAGTATATTCAACAGAAGATACAGCTTAAAAATGAAAATCCAAGAAACATGCTGGGAGCAGTGACTGATAACACAAATATCTGACAAAGGAGTTGCAATTAAATGTTTCCATAGAATGTATTTTTTAAAACTCTTATAAATAAGACAAACAACTCAATAAATTCTACAGAAAACAGAATCTACAAAAATGTACTTAATAGCTTAGTTCACAAAATATTGGTCAGCACTATTAATTATCAGAGTATCAAAAATTTAAAAGTATACTAAGGTGTAATTTTAAAGCCACTACACAAGTAAAAATTAAAGGCTGAGCTGAGGATTTTGCTCAGATGGTGTTGTGCCTCCCTTGTAATCACAAAGATTTAGAAACAAGATCAATTCCTGGGACTGGCAAAAAAAAATAAGTTATAGCAATGACAAAATCTGCTAAAAATTTTGGGCAGCCAAGTATCACTACACATTGCTGGCCAGATTTCAACATAATAAATCCAAATTGGAAATTAGTCATTTATTTCTGAAAAGTTTATTTTCATTTTATTACCTAGAAATTCAGCTTTTAAGTGTTTGTATATAATATCACAAATTAGATATCAGATAATATATAATATCTATCTTTATGATATAGTTTTGGTTGTTGTTTAGTTTTTTGAGACAGGGTCTCATAGCTCAGGCTGGTCCTGAACTCAACCTCAAACTCAGAAATCCTCCTTCCTCTTCCTCCTGAATGCTGGGGTTACAAGCATGAGCAACCATGCCCAGAACTATGGAATGTGGTACTGATTGCTGGTGAGCGTGAGTCACCATACCTGGCACTGTTGCATGTGGTTCCTGGGGATTGAACCCAGTCCTTACAGTTGCAAGACAGGCACCAGAACCACAGAGGTAAATCCTTGACCACCTATAATATAGTTCTATCCTTTTAGTTAGAAATAACTAATAAACCAAAATATAAAGAAACCCTGAATTTTTGTTTTAATTTAATAAAATGCTACTCATCAATTTAAACAAATAGAATAATAATACAGGAAACAAGCTGAAATTATTGTATTGAGAAAAAGAAACCAACTAGAAAAGAAAACCTGTGTTGTCCTACTTCACAAATAGGAAGTTTAAGAGAAAAAAAAATCTGTGGTCATCTAATGATTTTTATTTTGGGGAGATCAATAGAATGAAAGTGAGCATTGGCAGTTGACCCTGTTTATACGTTCTTCACCCTCTGTGTATAAATTACTTCTCTATATATTTGTTAAAACAGTTATTTCCCTTCTCAGTATCTTCCCAAAACAATTATATTTCATATTGCAGTGATACATGAACAACTATGCTGATACCCGCACAATTCATAGTACCTCAGTCTTGAAACTGGCCCTATATGAATAAATAAAATATAGTATTTACACAAAATGGGGACTTACTTTTCTGCAAAGAAGGATAGACTTCGGTCATTTGAAGGAAAATGGATGCACCTTGAAACTATATTAAATGAAATAAATTAGAGATGTACACTTAAATTTCACATGGTTTCTCCTATATGAGAACCCAGAATACAAAGAAAAAGAAAAATTAAAGGTAGAAAACAAAAACTGATGTCTCCGAAGTGATGGATTGTACACAGATCGGAAATGTCAAGCTTCAAAATGCGCTCCTGGTACTATCCTAATCTTATGCAATCTACATAGAGAGGGAATCATAGACACAAGTTGTATTTTTTGAACTTTTATCAGTCAAGTAAATAAATGTGTCCTTTTTTCTGATGTATTTAAAGAGTACAGTTACAAGATGTATCAATTCTGCTGTTTCCAACTAGTCATAAAGAATCTTATCATCTAGATTAACACCACTGAATCATCTTTCTGATAAATAATATTTTAGGAACTAGAAGCTCAAAAGAGAGCAATACAAAAAAGTCTTCAAAATGAATGTTTTATTTGGACCATATTTTACATTCTCTCTTGATATCTTTGACATAATTTAAAAAGCTAGGAAACTACGAAGAAGGCACCATCTGTTTTGTTTTTCTTCCTGTTGTCTTTTTAAATACACTTAGAACTGTAGTTAAGTAAAAATGTACTTCCAGAAAAAAATATTAAAGAAACAATATTAAAGTCTCCAGCTGAAGTGTAACAGAAAATTTTTCTCTAAAGTAGTTCAAAGAGCAAAAGATTTAGAGTCAAGATGTTGCACTTGGAAACAGTACACTTCCTCTTAGCCTGGAGGATAAGACACTTAAATGTGTGGGTCTGATTTCCTCCTTTGCAAAATACATAAAATATTTTAAAACAGCAATATCTTGAACCCATGCTAAGTCACAGTCAATGCAAAATTTCAAATACTATTTTGCATTGTATTACTTATACCTTAATTCAAAATATTGTGACTTTTTGATACAGACAAAAATGATTAAATGAGTTAAGGAACTAGAAAGCAGATGGTGTTATGGGGAAAACTGATCCATTATTGTTCCAAAATGCATAAGGCAAGCTTGTGTTTTCTATGAATAGTGCCTCTACTTACGACTCTACCTGTGATCATTTTAAAACAGGAATAAACAACAGATTATAAAAAGAAACGGGTTCACATTCATAGCTATGGGAAAAATTTGAGGAGTGCTTTTATTTACCCTGTGTAACTTCATACTTATCACTTAATGCAAGGAAGCCTCTCTGCTCAGGTTCCAGGCACTGCCCCCCACTCACCACCCAAAAAATTCCTATTTGAACTCTTAGCCAGATGAACAGTCCTGCATATCCTTCCCAAAGGCAGAGACGGTTTTTAGTTTCTTCACTGAATTTTCTTATGACTGAGAAAAGTCTTTCATATAAATTTTTTTAATAATAGATTGAGTTTATTGGTACATTTTAGGAATATATCACAATCACAGTCCTCATTGGGAATTTGTACCTGTACATGGTCTATCTTGATTCTTATTGTTTTAATTTCCCTGCTCTCCTTCTAGCCTCTCCCAGTATTTCTAAATAAATACATCTAAAATGGTATAAATGAATAAATACTTTGATAAGAAAATATATGATTACAATAAATATTTATGTATTTCAAGGTATGTGTAAATGATATATAGCTGAAAGAAGTAATGCTGAATTTATATTAATGTCAGTATAAAATAGTAAAACATTATTTACAAAATAAGCACATTGGAACATAGAATGTCAAGCTTTCTTGCTTGTGTGTGTGTATATACTCAGAGTGCATCTTTTTTTTTATTTTTTTTTATTTATTTATTTATTTTTTTATTTTTTTTTTTTTTGAGACAGGGTCTCGCTTTGTGGTTCAGGCTGGCCCTGAGCTCAGCCTCCAACTCACATCACAGCAATCCTCCTGCCTCTGCCTCCCAAGTGCTGGGATTACAGGCATGAGCCACCACACCCGGCACTGTGGTATGTGGTACTTGTTGCTGCTTGGCGTGAGTCTCCACGCCCAGTATGGTATGTGGTTACTGGGGATCAAACCCAGGTCCTTGCGCTTGCAAGACAGGTGCCGGGACCACTGAGCTACATCCCTGGCCCTCAGTGTGTATCTTAAAGAAACACAAATGCTTGCTGTTTTGCAAGCCAGCTGGATGCAGATGGGAAGTCACTTTGGGCCAGAGACATGAGGAAGAGACTGGTGCTCAGTGGCAGCCATGCTGAGGATCAGTGAATCTAATCCAGACTTCACCAGTCCAGGCCTCCTGTCCTCGATGTGAAAGGGCCTTAGTATCAGAGAATTACTCTTCCAGTGCCTGAGTTTCTTCTAAAATGAAGAGCCTATGTGTATAGTCAGTGATCCCTCTGCCCTTTCTAAGTTTAGGAGTTAATCTCTTTTCCCAAAACTACTTTTTCTGTTATGAAAACATGTTAAGTGTATGTGTGCAGCTTGGGGTTATTGCATTGGAAATGTTTCTGCACTGATGTAATTTCAAGTCAGGCTCAAATTCTGCCCTTTTAGAAAAGCAAGGTCTTGAAAATATAATGAAGCTTGCACTCAGACAGACATAGGTTAAAGATTCATCTTTACAACTTACAAACGACGTGACCACGCTGAGGCTCAAGGACTAATTTAAGAACTACCCTGGAAGATCCCTGAGGCACTGCATTCAAAGCGCTCAGCCCCAGCATTTGCATGTAGTAAACGTGAAATAAGTGCTATACACCATCTCCACATGTTCATACCACTAATTCATTTGTATGAAATGATCTCTTTTAGATAACTGATATTTAATGGCTCTTTCTCAAAGTGAGCTATCTCAATTGAAAACCTGAAAAATATTCCTAAATTCCTGGAAACATATTTATGATAATTACTTATAATAAAGCAAAATTTAGTCAGTTCTAATAATTACATTTTGGGGTATTTAAAATAGTCATTATATTTATCTTGGATATCTGGTTTCCATAATCACTCATTTTGGTTCAGCTAGCACGTTCAGACAGACAAGCCGTGTCCAGACACGTACATTAACTCTTTCCAGTTTACTTGGGCTGCACAATAAAATGAAAGTAACAATAGACACTTTCTAAGTGTTAATGCAATTTTTAACTCACGGACAATAATTTGCTGATTTTATCAGAATGTTTCCTTGTAAAAAACAGCCAATTATGTTTTACTTTCAGAAATGTGCTCCCGTTTTAGTATATGTGCTGCTAACATGTTCACCGACAGCTTTTTGATTTCCCTATAGCCCTTTTTGTCTGCTGTCATTTCCTAATTTTTCTTTCCATTGAATTGTTCTATGGTCTGGATGTAGATCTTTAACTTCCTACAGAAAATCATGAAAGTGGTGGCACTAAATAGTGAGGGCTTCGGGCCGGGGATTTAGCTCAATGGTTCCGGTGCCTGTCTTGCAAGCGCAAGAACCTGGGTTCGATCCCTGGTAACCACATACTATACTGGTTGTGGAGACTCACGCCCAGCGGCAACCAGTACCACATACCACAGTGCCAGGCATGGTGGCTCACGCCTGTAATCCCAGCACTCGGGAGGCAGAGGCAGGAGGACTGCTGTAATGAGTTTGAGGCTGAGCTCAGAGCTAGCTTGAACTACAAAGTGAGACCCTGTCTCAAAAAACCTAAAAAAAAAAAAAAAAAAAAAAAAATAGTGAGGACTTGACAAGAGTGCGAGGATGGAGGTTCCTGTGTGGGTCGCGTGTTCTTGAGAAAGGGCCCCACAGTGACATCTGTCTTCTGCTTCCACCGTAAAGTACGCTTGATCTGAATCAGGAAATGTGCCCTCACTGGACACAGAATCCGCTAGGTTCTTAATTTTGTACTTCTCTGCTTCTGTACCTGTGAGAAACGAATTTCTATAGATCACCTGATTTTATGTCACTCATTTTTGTTTTGTAATTTTGCTTTAGCTTCCTACACAAATTTAAGACAAATTGTATTATCCACTTTTCTATCTATTTACCCACATTTGAGAACAGATACATCTTCAAGGTTCTAAATACCATTAAAATTGTACAGATAAAAATTATCAAATATATCTATATACACTAAAACAGCATAAGAATACAGCATTACTAGAAGATTATAACTTGATTATTTTATTTCATTTCATTTTATTTTATTTACTTTTTAAAACAGGGTCTTGCTTTTGTAGTTCAGGCTGTCCCTGAGCTCAGCGTTGAACTCACAGCGATCCTCCTGCCTCTGCCTCCCAAGTGCTGGGATTACAGGCATGAGCCACCACACCCAATACTGTGGTATGTGGTTCTGATTGCTGGTGGGTGTAAGTCTCCACTCCCAGCATTGTTGTATGTGGTTACCCGGGATCAAACCCAGGCCCTGGCACTTGCAAGGCAGGCACTGGAACCACAGAGCTAAATCCCCAGCCCAATAAATTGATAACTTTAGATTTTTTTTTATCTTCTTCAATGTTTACAAGCGTGATTTCAGAGATAAATATGTAGTTTTCAAACCAGGTGGTTATGTTATCTTTTATGATTTGCAACTGATATCAAATGTTGACAATATCATTATACCATTTTATAGGTAAGAAAACTAACCTCAAGGAAATTAAATAGTGGCTGAGATTATGTTTTTTTGTGAATTATAAAGTTTTGACTAGATTTCATATTACAACTTCATATTCTTCACATTTAAATAATTCAGTATATAATTAACTGTACACCTCAGGAAATTTACTCACTGATTTGCATTTTTATTGGAAAAAATATCAAATGAGACCATAGAAACTAATTTGTATCATCATATGCTGAAATAAGAAAAAATATCCAGAGGACCAGAGATTTAGCCCAGTGGTTCCAGCACCTGCCTTTTAAATGCAAGCACCAAGATTTAAACCCCGGTAACCACATACAACAATGCTGGCCATGGTGACTCACACCCACCAGCAATCAGTACCATATACCAAAATGCCTGGCATGGTGGATCATGCCTATAACCCCAGTGCTCGGGAGGCAGAGGCAGGAGGATTGCTGTGATGTGAGTTGGAGGCTGAGCTCAGGGCCAGCCTGAACCACAAAGCGAGACCCTGTCTGAAAAAACCTTAAAAAAAAAAAAAATGACCTCAGAGATAGCCTGAACTACAAAGTGAGACCCTGTCTAAAAAAAAAAAAAAAATAATAATAATAATAATAATAATAATAAAAAAATTAAGGAAAGAAAAATATCCAAACCAAAATTATGTTTTCAAAAGTGGAGAATAGAACTTAAAATTTTTGCCTAAAAGAAACCATAGGTAAACTTAAAGCCACAGTTTGGGTGTTGATGAAATTTGTAATCCAAGTAACAAAATAATTTGCATTAGGATACTTGGAAAGATGCCTTGAGGGGGTCCCAGGAAATTATGATTCTCCACTTATTACAGGCTCAAAGCGTAAAAGAGTCAATTCCTTGGACCGATTTTTATTTGAAGAAAAAAGTCTCAATATATCCTACTATTTCAACTTCAGGCAAGGAAATATTTCTCCGAGTTCAACCATCCAAGCACTTAGAGAACTCTCTGCTGAACTCCACAGGGCCAGGCTACAGTGCAAGCCAGTGGCAGACACTGGCGACATCTGTGTGCCGACTTTTCAAGCATGCTGGGCAGAAGATTACGGGATCATTGACTATATCACAAGTATTTCAGACTGATGCCTGTGAATCTGGGCAATATGCTCCTAGGAGGTTAATGTGTGAAATATACAAATGAAGCTCATGAGGCAGTGGAACCCTCATGAAGTTGGAGATGCCAGAAACTTGGAGAGTCTGTTGAGAGTCATATGTGCAACAAACGACAAGCCCATCAGGAAAGAGCTTCCCGGTGTATTTGGAATGCACACTTTTGCATAATTTGCCCCACATATTACACATAGAGCTACCGACTCTTCTGCTAGGATTTGATCTTGCTTTGGTTTGATGTCTTTTTATTCTCTTGTCCCTCTCTCTGACAACAGGAATGTTTAACCTATGTTATTGTATGTTGGAAGCATCTAACTTTCTTTTTGATTTGACAGAGTCTCACCACTGTGGTTTTGCATTCAATCTCCGAGCAGACATTGGGTTTAGACATTCGAGCAAGGCTAGAACTTGTCAGACATTGACAACTCATGGAGATAAACTAAAAGTATTTTGCATAAAGTGATGGACATAAACTTCTTGGGGCCAGAGGCAATATGTTATGATTCAGATCTAAAATGTTCCCACCATCTCCTGCTCAGAAGTGAGGCCTCGAGAGAGGAGAGGATGAGTTACTGAGGGAGTGAGCAGAAGGCCGTATTGTTCTATCCTGCTCCTCCCTTCCCTCTGTGCCTCATGGTGCTTATGGTGAACAGCTGTCCTTTCCCATGCCAGCCCATCATGAGTTTCCACCCTGGAGCCATCCTGCCATGGACAGACCCACGAAACTCTGAGCCACATTAAACCTCTCCTTTTTAAGGTTGCAAGTGTCATATATTTTGTCCCAGCAGTAGAAAAACAGACAAATACAGCTATCTACCATATGTTTCCTTTGTAAGAATAAAATAAACCATTCTTTTTTTAAAAAATATGGTTTATGAGTTTATCTGTTTGGAGTCAGGGCATCATACTGGTAAGAGATATCTAGCCTCAGTGCTCCAAATTGCTTGTGTGTGCTTTATGGCTGTCATTTATCCTACAGTCACAATATGTCTTAAATGCTGTCCCAGGCACTTAGGCAATTAACTAAGGCTTTCTAAGCCTCATTTTCATCTCCTCTGAGACAATGACAAATATCTAAGTTTCTTGTTTAAAGCACAGGAAAGTCTACACCTGTTTAAAAGAATGACTTCAGAGACTTACAGATAATACTGGGTGATAAGTTGAATATTCAGGAATAAATCAGGCCTCTGAATCTCCCTGCTTCTCGCAATATGCAGAAAAATGATATGGAATTATAGAAATCAATGGGATCGGGAAGCTTTAACCATAGAAGTTTATGAAGATGTACTCCCAAAATAGATGCCTTGGGCCTAACCTTCTGCCTTATATATTTTAGTTTCAAATTTTAATCAAGTATAAATAAACTTCAATATAAAAGTCAAAAACACCAAAAAACTTGTTTCACAGAGCCTAACTAAAGTAAAATATTAACTTCCCCATGTAAAATACAATATAAAGAAATCACATTAGATATTTAACTAGTCAGTCAACAATACCACAATAAGAGTTCATTCTTTCAGACTATTTACCTCTTTTTATAAGATAATGCCTATAATGTTCTTTAGCTGTTGTTTATGTATAACAAAATCTCAACACAGTAACTGCTGGTTATTATTATTACTATTAGTGCTCTTGCTCTCGGCTCACTAACTACATATCTGCCACTGGTTTCTCTTCAAGAGTTGAAAGGGAAAAACCTTTAAAAATACCATACTAAAAAACTTAAGGGAATAAATAAGTCATAGCTGCACAAATCACCAGAAATAAAAGTAAAACATAAAGTTGTATAAAAGTAGATGTTATGATAAAGCAGCAGGGAGAGCAGAGAGAATTTGGTCAGAGAACATAAAATTTCATTCAGAAAATATATGTTCAAGGGACTTATCGTATAAGAGGGTAACTATAATAAGTAAGAATAGGTCCATGTTTGGAAAAATGCTAAGAAATTACTAGAAGAATGGATTTTAAATGTTCTAATCACCCAAAAAATGTTATCTCAGGTGATATGTAGGTTAATTAGCTGGATTTAGCCATTTTTTAATGTGTAAATATTTTAAAATGTCATATTGTATCCCCTAAACATATATAGTTTATATTTGTCAGTTTTAAAAGTAAATATTTTAAAAATAAGTGAATGAACCTAAAGAGACAGAGGCTTAGAAAATTGTAGCCCTGTTATCTTCGTAACACTCAAGATGAACTCAGACAGGTATCTTAAGCTATTTTATTTATTTATTTATTTATTTTTATTGTTTGAGACAGTCTCACTTTGTAATTTAGGCTGGCCCTGAGCTTATTGTGTAGGCCAGGAGAGCCTCAAACTCATAGCAATCTTCCTGCCTCTGCCTCACAAGTCCAGAGATTACAAGCATGAGACACCACTCCTAGCATTGTCGTATGTGAGATCACTCGTGGTCAGCAGTCACCATACCCGGCATTGTTGTATGTGGTTATTGGGGATGGAACCTGGGCCCTTGTGCTTGCAAGGTAAGCAGTGGAACCCCTGAGCTAAAGCCTCAGCCTTCTTAAGCTATTTTAAATAGTGAAATCAAAACACAGCTCAACTCTTGTTATCGGAATCAGTGAAAGTATCATATGTTGAGCATCAGTTTGGATTTTCACTCACGATGCTTTTGTTTGATTCCTTTATTCCCTTTTACCTCAACAATCAAGATTTTTAAATTAGCTTACTTCTCAGCGATTAGAGAACTTTCAGCTCTGAAGCTTATCAAATGTATTCTCTTGCCATTCAATCTTCCTTTTGAAAGTTGGCCTTCTTTGCTAATCTTTGATATTAACCTGGAAGCACAAAGGTCTTATTACTACCTGTAATCACAGAATGGTGGCTTCACTTGTGTACGTCTGACAAGGTAACTCCAGGGCCTGCCTGACGTTATGCATTTACAAAATACAAGTAGGTTGGATAGGGCATGACTAGAAAGACTATTAATAGCCATTGGTGACCACTTACAACTAGTTGGACTTTGCTCATAAGTACTCTTCTTGGATTATTTCATTCAACTCCTATAAATTTTCTTGACATGGCACTATTTTTATCTCATCAAGTAACTTACCAAAGTTGTAGAATGAATAATGGTATCAATGATGTAGAATAAAATTTCTGGAACATTATTAACCAATAAATTAAATAACATCCTATGTGAATATATAAACATATGTAATAAATATGACTCACTATTTTATACTTAACCATATTCAAATTCCATTTTGATATGCTGTAGAGGTCAATGTATTCTAACTTATCACCTAAGTCTTTGGTAAATATTTAGACTTTCAGACCCTAATTATAACCTTCTGAATCAAAATTATTAGAAATAAAACATGAAAAGCTGAATCTTAACAATTTTTGTCACCAGATATATTTGTGGAATAAGGCTTTCAAATTCACATTCTAGAGCAGTATTATGCATTACACAGGATCAAAAGCCTCATCATCCTAGTTATAGCAAACTTTCTCATGTATTAGGAAAACTAGAATAAGAATTCTGGGACTTGGTAAAAATAACTGTGAACCTTGAAATGTAAATAGTAGATTTTTCCACTGAGGCACTGAAGCATGACAACTTGGAAGAGGGCAGAGGCACCCTTTTTATGTGTTTTCTAAGCTGGGGCTTAGAAATTCATTTTAAGTAGGCAGCTTGGGTGCTGTAGAGGCCTGTGCTTCCCAAATTAACTTATGAAAAAAGATGAAAGTCAATTTTAAAAGCGTGTTAAGCCTTCCTTTCTAGATATAGATGCAAACAAGCAAAAGAACTAAGATATCAAGTTTAATAATACATCATCATAAAAAATAATACATCATCATAAGAACCAAAATTCATAGATTTCATCTAAAAATTCTCCTTTTGGGGGAGGAAATTTGCATATTTAAGTCAATATTCTCTATGTTTTCTAATTTTCTTCTCATTTCTCATTTTTTTCTTGGAAACAATTTATCATGGTTGAGCTCTGCCAAAATACAACACAGAACATACTGGTAAAGATAGATTTAAAATGAGAAGATGGGTTTATAAGAGCTTTCAAGATTCAGCTTATTGTAGATGCATATTCTGAAAAGACTCTCAGAACATTTTGACAATTTTGCTTTATTTATAATATTATAAATTAAAGCCAGAGTCATTTGTTTTTCATAATTAGAAGGGAGGGGGAAGGGAGATTTAGCTCCTAGAGAAGTCAAAGGGGTGAGAAAGCTACTCATAGTTCATTCTCTACTTCTGGAGATCAAATAGTGGCACTTCTAAGATACAGACTAGACAAATTGCAGCCAGGATTCATTCTCTGTTTGGTAGGACATAAGAAAGAGCTCTGTCTTTTCTCTTTTTCAAATTTTATATGATTTCTGGTTTACAAAGTTCAGTTAAGATATTGTTATTTCTTTAAGGAGATCTTTGCTATGGTAAATGGCTGGAAAAGCCCCGGGTTTGATTCCCCGGTAACCACATACCATACTGGGAGTGGAGACTCACGCCCAGCAGCAACCAGTACCGCATACCACAGTGCCAGGCGTGGTGGCTCACGCCTGTAATCCCAGCACTTGGGAGGCAGAGGCAGGAGGATTGCTGTGATGTGAGTTGGAGGCTGAGCTCAGGGCCAGCCTGAACTACAAAGTGAGACCCTGTCTCAAGAAACCTAAAAAAAAAAAAAAAAAAAAAAAAAGTCTTACTGTTCAGGTCTCCAGTTTCAACTCTGTATAGATCTTTCTTATTGTTTGGTGATTCATTTAGAATCTTCAATTTTTTTTTAAGTAGGTGTGTGTGTGTTAGCCTGTTTCCATCAGTCCAAACATTAGGAATAGCTATAGATAAACCTGTGAACCAGCTTTCACTGCTTGATTTCTTTTTTTTTTAATTGAAATATTTATTGGTACATTACATATCGCATCATGATTGCACTTCATAATGGGAATTTGTACCAGTATAAGATGCAACTTAATTCTCATTTTTTCCCATAGCTCTACCCACCCTAACACCCCCCTATATACATAAGATTTGTTTTCTAGGCAGTTGGGCTGATGTTCACAAGGTCAGTTGTGGTCAACTCCATGCGCCCATCTGGATGCAGACCAGGTATAAAGCTTTGTGTGGTCTCCAACAGAAAAAGACTTTATAAAAAATGTTTATCATAATGTTTATTGATTAGTCACAATGTTTATTGATTTAGTCACAGTTGGTGGTGGTAGAAATTTTTACTTATATTTTCTATCTAGATTTCACCTTCTCATCTTTTTATCCAAGAATATCCTGATATTTAGTCTGTGTCCAATATAGTAAAATGGTTGATTTAAATACATCAACATATTATACCTCTGGTCACAGGGAAGATGGTCCAGTGTGACACTAACCTGGCTCACACTGTAAATGTGAGGAGTCTAGTTGGAGGCAGAGATGTTATCATCCCTTCTTGCTGTGTCCTCATTCACACCTTTGCTTCCCAGTTCTCCCCATATAGCATCGAATATGAAGAAGAAATGTTTACTTCCTAGATTCAAGCAGATCAAAGTTATTGCATTCTACATTTTAGATATGTTTTTCATGTGTTCCTCAAAGGGTCATATGCTGGATTATTTCTCAGGATGGTAACATTAGAAAGTAAGTGGTAAATCTTCTAAAAGATTAAGCTAGGAGTGTGTGCTAGTCTTTCAGAGGGAGTTTTGAGATAAGAAGTGGCTGCGAATCAGGCTAACTCATGTACTCAGGCTGTTCTGTTGACGGTCATTTCCCTTTCAACTTCTGTGTTTTCCATGTCGTGTTTCTCCGCTGATGCCAAAGGGGACCTAACCAGAAGCTGAACCAGTGAGACCCCTTTTGTCCTTCAAAACTCAGAGCTAAACCTCTGTTTCTTATAAAATACTTAATCTTAGATGTTGCATGATAGTAACATGAAGCAGACTAAGGTTTTACCTTACAAACTATGGTAAGGAAAGTTTACTCACAAAGCACAACTTTCTGCGCTTATCTATTTGTATTCAATTCACCTGTGATCTGAACCTGCTCTGCTTATAAGATGTCACTGCCAGAGGAAAACAATATACTTCAAAATTACAATTATTTTTCACCACCTCCTTGTAGGATGCTCTCTGAAAGAAGGTTTATGCTGTAACACATAAGCAGAACAATGTAACAGTCACACGTATTCTGTGTGCAATCTATTGATCCCTTACAAGATCAACTTCCCAGCTTGGAGGTGAATTCTGGGAGTACTTCATTCACTGTTTCATGTTAAATTAACTCTTCATATTTTCATTCCAAATTCTAGCTCAGATAGGACTCACCTACATATATATCATATATGTCCCTTTTTCCAGGTGGCATAAGCAGAGCAACATTGGCATCAGAGAAAAGGTGGCTTCAGACTTCGAGTTTCAAGAAGCTTGATAATATTGTCAAACATATAATTTCTTTCTTTCATTTTTGCTCAGAGAAACAAAGTTTGAGCATCATTCTAAACTAATTTATGATGGACAATACCTCCATAGATGTATTACCTCTTCATATCCAATAACAAGGAGCTGTTTCTCAAAGAGTGTTTTGAGAAGTCCAGAGTTGGGGTATGAGCTGAGATCAACTTCCAGCTCTGAAGCCAGCCTTGACTGTGGAAAGGGTGTTGGAATGTAATGACTAAACTAGAACAAAGGAAACCTATCTCTGTGATTGAAGATAGAGTCAGCTTCAAGAGTCTTATTGGCTATGTGAAAAGGCAGTGGGAAAAGGAAATATATATGAATACAATTTTGAAAGAAAAATGAGCATTAATTTTGGACAAAAAATGGCCAATGTGCATTTTAGAGAAATGATTCTAATATTATTAGTGAAAACTGGAAATTTCCTAGAAGAGACAGAGATGTGAGAAACAGGAATAATGCATACCCAAATATAGGGTAGAAAATGAAGAGTCAGGAAAGATTGACAAGGTGTTAAGGAAAACAGTTTCAGGTCAGGTACTCGATGGGTCAATGTTCATGTACTGATTGGTATTTCTGCGCTAGAAAATCTTTTCATAAGAAAGTATTATCAAGATAAAATATAAGAATTTAGCTACATGAGATGTTAACTTAAAATCACCATAAAAATTTCAAAAGTGTTAGTCAGGAAATGAAAGCCTCTGAAAATTGAAATACTTCCACTAGTGTAGAGGTTATATAAGTGAAGCTGCAGAGTCAGACAGATAAAATTCTAATTTCAAATTATTACTGAAAAAGTGTCTGGCCTTTCAAAATAACTTTACTTCTAGAGCAGAGAATGCCACAAATCAAAAATGAGAAGGCGTCAATCTTGCCAGTTTTTGCATTTACATAAAATAATATAAATTCACATAGTAATATCCAATAAATGGTGACTATTGCTGTCATATTTTAGTTAAATATCATTTCTCATATAAGGTGAATATCTTTGCTATGCACAGTTTCACATGAGTTTGGCAAAACCCCCCTTGAGCATTAAACATGCCCCTTAACAGATTCGGTGTTGTGACATACAGTTACTGAATGCTCAGCAGGGCTAATGGTGAGTGGACTACAGGGGTCTTTGTTGAACTGTAGCTGTTGAGAGTTTGAGCTTCAGGACTTTGGGTTTACTAGAGTTTCCTAGACGTCTCCCTCGGATGACTTTTCAGTTCTGTTATCATTGGTGGCACCATGAAGTGCTTTCTCAAGTTATTTGAATTGTTCATGTGCCTGCAAATAATGTTCCATAAGGACATCTACAGTGGGATTCTTAGAAGACGTTTTTTAACAGGTATTCTTATGGAACCAATGAACAAGAAGGGGACCAAGAAGCACACCAAAAGAGCAACTCCCAAAACAGCTGGAAAAGTGGCTGTATCCATTGTTTTAAATACATCTAATGAGTCTTATCTACCTGAAAGTTCAGCCCTCTACTGGCAGTGCTGCCAGAAGCATATGGGAGGAAGAATTTCTGGTCATATTTCACCCTTCCTTGGAGCAACCCAAACACCCCCTCTCCTAATGGACCATGAAGCTCTTTGTTCTCCTCATTTAAAAGACTCCCTCTGCATTTAAAGAACTTTATGGCTCAGAACATTGAAGGAAAACATATTCCGTAAGAGAATTGATTACAGAGGAGAAAAATAAAGACGATTTTTTTGTGTGTTTTAGAAACTTCCTGCTGTATATTTTCACTAACTCCCTCCTGTGTTCCAAAATCCTTCATTTCACTTGTTTTCTTGGGTCCATTTCCAAAGCACTGCTCAGAGCAGCAGTAAATTTATAAAGATCTACAGTTTATGTGCAGTCAAATGCTAGGTAGATAGATCATCATTCCTTTCAGGGAGCTGTAATTTTAAAAACAAAACAAATAAACTGAAATTGATTCGAATAAAGGAATGTATGAATCATAGGAACCAGGGTAGATTTCAAATGGTATGCACAGGTACAATGTCAGAGAGTGCTGAGAACATTTAAGATAAAGGGTGAACCTGAACTTGGCCAGCTGTATGGTTCCACACTTTGCAATCTGGCGGGGATCTTCTGGACTTTGCTACTTATTAATGTGACTATAGTTCTTAACGTCATTCAAGTGAAGTAACTCTCCACCCATGGACTCTTACAATATTCTATTAGCAAATAAATATTTTACATATTCAAGATATACAATGTCATGACAAACAGTTTTTAATGATTAGAATAAGCAAACATGCATAGACTATCCACTCAAAGGTACATATTGTTTGCCAACATGTTTCAGATACTCCTGCCATGTGCATAGACAGAATGAGACAAACTCTAGACCTTCTTCCAGATATATCACAAATTGGAAAGTAGTCATTGGTAGCTATTTTGATTTTTTTTCCACATTCGGTGTCATACAGATATCAGACAAGGCATCCTGAGCTGACAGTATCTTATTTAGAGAAGTCCTGATGTACCCTACTTGCCAAATCACAGGGCTTCTATCGGGTAGTATGAATTCAAAATCGATCATGAGAACTTAAAGGGCTAGGACTTTAGCTGTAGTTAGACACATCCTATATGAGACAAGCAAAAACAGCTTACATTTACATCCTTAGCCTGCAGGCTGGCAAGTTTCACTGTTACCATACGTGCAAAAAATGCACAAGGGACAACAACATCTACTAACACGGTTTTTACAATCGTGTTCCTTGAAAAAATTGACACTGAGAATAAATCCTTGGTATAAGAGTCTTTGCACCATCCTTGCTCTGCATTATTTTATATACCAAAGACTATATGTTAAGTATTTTTGTGAACTTAATCAACACCAAAAATAACATTAGAAAATACTAGTATTTGTGTTGATTATCGTAGCCTCAAGAGAAGTCTTGTGAGGCTACAAGGACGAGCATCCTAGACTTTCAGAAATGAACTTGAAAATCAAGGATATACACAAATTAACTTTTATAGAGACAACATACATATATGTGTCTGTTCCCAGGATCTGGCTTCTAAAAATTCACAACACGAAGAGGCTGATTCTGTCCAAGAAAACACTTGCTCCCCATGGCTTTCCCCATGACTGAAAAACACAAGACAGGGGTACCCAAAGCCAGAGGTTTGCACACATGCTTCCCAACGTCAGATTGACATTGGCTGGAAGTGCAGGACTGGTGTGTACAAAACAGGATTTGGTTGGAGACAATGCAAATAGCTTAACAAAATGTCAAATTCTTTTTTCAAGAAATAATGTAACCACCAGATTTTTCCACAATGTATCATTTCCCAATACTCCCAAATGTCTACTTTTTTGGATTTTGTTCACCTTTTGGTTTATTGTCCAAGCTATATTATCACTTTAATGAGATATTACCAGAAGTCGACATGAACCAAAGGACTGATTTGTAAGAACATTAATTCTCTTCTTAACTTTATGAACGTATCTAGAGACTATCTTTTATTTGCAAAGTAAGTAGGTATTGGATGTAGTCATTTCATTCCCTTAAGACCATTTCAGAGCAATTAAAATCTTCAAAATTTAAGTCATTTAAATAACTTGCATTTATATTTGCATTTATTAATCATAATACATTTGTGTTTGATATACATATTTTTAATTTTTTATTGACTACACAGATTAATCGGTCTCACTCTGGGAGACTGTTACACGTATGTCGCATAGCTTGGTAGTTGTCACCCCCAGTCTCCTACCTTGCTCCCTCCTCCTCCTCTGACAGTTACCTTGCTGGTGAAGGTCAATGCACCTATTATATTTTGCTTGTATTTCCATCCCTAACACTGTTTCACCCTCTCATCCTTCCTCATATTCTTTTAATTTGCCTAACAATAGTCTCCCTTTTCATTTCACACACTAAGAAGAACGTGTGATATTGTTTTTCTCAGCCAGGCTTACTTTGTCCAATAAAATGGTCTCCAGATCCATCCACTTTTTTGCAAAGGACAGGATTTCATTCTTCCTAATGGTCAAAAAATTTACCTACATATACATTTTCTTTATCCATCCTTCTGCTTATATGAATCTAGTAGGTTGCTTCTCTATGTTGGGTATTGTGAATTGTGCTACAATGTGGATGAGTACGCATCTACGTTAAAGTCAGGTAATTGACTTTAATTGTTTTGAGCTATACCAAGGGATGGTAAAGCTAGATCAAATAGTAGTTGTATTTTTGGTGTTTTGAGGAATCTACTCTGATTTTCATACCAGCTCTACTAATTTAGACTCACCCGCAGCCATGTAGAATTGTTCCTTCCCACTGACCCTTGACAGCATTTGTAGTTTTTCTAATTCTTGGTAATTGCCATTCTCATTACTGTCAGATGGCCTCTCAAAGCAGTTTTAATCTGTGTTTCCTTAATGGTCAAAGATACCAAACATTTGTTTTTCAAACTTGTTGGTCAGTTGTACTTGTATTAAGAAGAGTCTGTTCAATTTATTTGCTGATTTATGGAATGGGCTACTCAGTTTATCTGGGTTTTTGTGTTCTTTATACAATTATAGTCCAGATATTAATCCTCTATTAGAAGAATAACCGGTAAAGATTTTTCCCACTCTATGTGGTGTCTCTCACTATGTTACTCGTTTTCCTCTCTGTAAAGCTACTTTCTAATTGCCTGCTGTCTCATTTGCTGAATATTCTTATTACTTTCTGTGCTGCTAGTACTATTCAGACTTTGAGTGTTTTTCTCATGTATTTTTTTATAGCAGTTTCAAATTTTCAGGTGTAATACACAAATAAAAAATGCACTTTGAGTTGGTAAGTGTAGAAGATGAGAAATAGGGATGTAGTTTTAATAATCTAAAAGTGGATATCCAGTTTTCTCAGAAGTACTTATGAAAAGGATGTCTTTTCTCTACAATATTTTTAGCTACTTTGTTTGGAATTAGACAACTGTGGTTGTTTGTGTTTGTTTCTGTGTTCTGCATTCTCTCCCACTGATTTCCATGATTATTTTGTGCAATTTCCCCCTGTCTTTGTTACTACAGTTGTGCAGCATAGTTTGAAATTGGGTATCATAATACCTCCAGCTTTATTTTTTTTACTTAGAATTATTTTGGGTATTCTCAGTTATGTTTTTATATAAATTTTAGGATTGTTTTTCTTATTTTATGAAGAATGTTGTTAATATATGTTTCTGTTGGCAATATGATCACTTTGACAATATTGGTTTATGAAGCCTGAGCATAGGTAGTCTTCCCATTTTCTGATGTATACCTCCATTTTTTCTTTCATTGTGCTAAAATTTTCATTACAGATATCTTGGCTACATTATAGAATACTTGGTGACATTAATATCTCAGTATCTTGTCTTACTTTTTATAATATCTTTTTCTGTACAGGGGATCAAATTTGGAAGTTTGTATTTGCAAGGCAGGCTCTGGAATCACTGAGCTATATCTCTGTATATATATATATATATATATATATATATATATATATAATCTGTATTATATATAGAGAGATATATATCTCTCTGTATTATTATATTACTTTTTTGCATTTTATTTTATTTGAAGCTGTTGTAGACAAAACTGTATTCCAAATTTAATACCTACATATTCCATTTTTTGCTAAATAACAAAGCTGATGATTTTTAATGGTGATTTTTATATGCTACCAGACTGCTGAATTCATTTATTACCAAAGAGGCTTTTGGTAGAATATTTAGAGTTTTCTAAGTATAAAATCATATCATCTACAAAGAATATAATTTGAATTATTATTTTCCTAGTTTTGTTTCATTTATCTATTCTCTATTCTAGATAAAATTACAAAAGCTGTATTGAATATGAATAGAATGCATATTTAAATACATACTTTTAAGTATTTAAAAGAAAAATTGCTGTTTTACAATGGTAAATATTGATAATCTTTTCCACTTAACCTCTAATTTTAAACCTGGATAGAAGTATATTCTAATTGTGCCGCGGACTGCTCGCGGTGCAGGGCCAGGGAGCACTGAAGTCAGGAATGGACGGAGTCGGCGATGACAGACAACACACGAACACAAGAGAGGTTGTGATGCTGCTGCAAAGTTTACTGAAGTGTACTCTCTTTTTATACAGAAAAGTTTTGGGTCAGATGAGGGCTGTGCTGCTAAAGATTAACAGAATAAGGTGCAAAGAAAACCGAAAGAGAAAGGAGACACTATTGTGAGGCAAGCGGCTAGCACTTGGTGAAGAAACGCTTGTTCTTTGCTGAAAGACGCTATATGCATTTTTGTTTTTCTATAGTCCCTTTGTTCCCTAAATTGTTCTGTTTTTTCATACGTGGGTGTTGCTATGCCATTTTAGCGCTGTTTCTATTATGCATATTTAGGTGTCCTGTTTGTGAAACCGGTTTTTCTTGGTCACTACCTATTGTGTATTGGGGGGAACAGGGTTACTTATACACGGAAACGACTCTCTGGGGAGGTGGGCAGAGTGGCGCCCTTGTGGCAGAGCATGAAACAAAGAAAGTGGGAAGGTCAGGGTGACAAGAAACAAAGTTTGTGATCCGAGCACATAATCATACAGCAAAGTACACTTTGCTGTTTTCTTCTGCTGGGCCACTGCTCTTATCCCTGCGAGGCTTAACTCCGAAGAGCACGTACCTCAAGAGCCAGGGGGTCTACGCCCCGGGGCTGTGTCCCTTGTCACGCCACTGTTTTTGGCGGGGGCGTGGCATAATTGTATATACATTTAAAAAGTTGGATTCCATATATTAATATTCTATGATATTATTGTCAACAGAAAACATATCATGTGAAAATCTTCATTATAAAATTTACATATCTCGAGATGAAGTAAAGCAAATTATAGAATGAAAACACTACAAAATTATCTTAAAAATATGCTTTTACTGATCCAAATATCACTTGCTTGTCAAAAAATCACGGAACCATGGATAATAATGACTAAATTTACTGGTCTTTGATTTTTTTTTCAAAATCTAAGCTATATAAAAGTCATTCAGCATAATATATTTTAGTTAAAAAGTTGTTGGCTTGAACATAGTTTTGTAGGTATTTTTATGGTTTATCAACATTGTTCTCATACAACTGAACCAGGGACAGGGTGTGACCTGAGCAATGTGCAGAATCCTTCTCTCAAAAATCTTGGTACTTGTATCATTATTGTATGAAGACCATGTTTCAACACCTTAATAACTTTATTTCTGAATTTATATTTAATAAATTATCTCATGAAGAATGGGCAGGCCTGTGAGCAGTGGAAGCAAACCAGATTGCACTGTGCTCAGATGCAAGCAGAGTAAAGCACGGCACTGTCAGGAAGCAGCTCGCCCACCATATGCAGAAGGAAACCAGCAAAGGCAGCAGAGTCAACACAGCCAAGAGAAGACAGAGGAGCTGGGCACTGCAGGGTCTGGGGCAGGAGGCTGCAGAGCCCACACGCTGGGCATCTGCACCACTACTAATTCCCACCTGAGTGCTAGGCTGGGGATGCTGATCTTCAGACAGTAAATTTGTCAGTAAAATTATTCTCAAAATCAAAGTGTAGATATTGATCTGTTATAATAAGAAATATCAAGTAGTCATTAGAATTCCTCAAATGATTTGAATTTCCTGGTTTTAAAAATGCTATAATATTGCAGGGCAAATATCCACAGCCTGAGAATGAGTTATTAAATTTAAAGATTTCCAAATTTTCTATAAAATGAAACCTTTTGAAATGAAGCTTTGGACAAACCAATTACTGACACAGAAGACAATTTCAAACCTATTTTCCTTCCTTGTACTTGAAGATACATCACTAAATACACAAATAGACATTTAGAATTGTTTCCAAATGGTGAGTCTACTTTGAGTTTCTTATATGACCTCCACAAATGTACAGAAATGATAGAGAAGACAGTCAATTCCATTGCAAAAATGTGCATTTAAAATTACACTCAGAGTTACACAAAAGTTATATATTTAAAGAGGTAGAAATCTTTTAAGAGAAATTATTCAATAAGAATTATCAGTTATAGATGTTCCAACACATGTATTTCAAATAATTTTTAGGAACTTAACCCAATATTTTTGCTACAGACATAGTCCTCTTCACTGTTCCAGTACCATTTTCTTCAATTTAAAGTTTCTTTCCAAAATTAAAAACTTAGGAAAATTTATTTGTAATCTTGCATGTACTCAGAGCAAGTAATGTTGCTACCAATATTCTGTAAGAAAATTAAGTTTCTAAAATTACAAATTTCAGTGTTGTAAAAATTAGTTTTTAGAAAATCAAGCCAAAAATGTATCAGTAAAGACAACACAATAAATACTATTGTGCATTATATACTTAAAAGTTATTTCATGAAAAATATTTCCTAGTTTATTACTTTCTTGTTCCACATGTACTATACTACGGTTATTCCATTATGTTTTATACCAATATTTTAAAAACAAAATTATTATGTTTTTATACTTTTAAAAAACTTATTTTTCTATCTTTTGAACAAAGAGGCCTACATCTTTATTTTATGCTGGGATTTTAAATTTATGCATCTGTCACAGGATGCAAAACTATAAGGTAATAATTTTAAAAATCTAGGATTAATGTGTACACTTTCTGTCACTGTATAATATTGAACCACTCCTTTGCTCCTACTTGTCTCAGTTTCTCTGCTTTCAAATGAGACTATGAAATTATAAAATCAACATAAAATTTACAAAGATAACCCATGTAAAGTACCTTGTGAATGCTTCAACATAGCTGGTCCCCACTTTTTAAATAGTTTGACTTTTCTTCAACTTTAAATTTCCACATATATTCAGTAGGAACTGTGGAGTCTGGGGAAGAGGACGCAGCCAGAATCCTCATGGCAAACTCCAATCCCCCACCAGTCCTACAGCAAAAGGAATAACAACTAACAAACAACAAAGACCAAACTTTGAGAAAAAGGCTGAGAAAAGGGCTCAACTCTTGCTAATGTGAGCAGTGGCAGCCAAAGGACAAATATTGCAGTGCAGAATGGGAAGTGGAAGAGCCCAGAATTTGAGCTTGCCCGGCCTTTCTTTGGTACCAAGCCTTCAACCCATCATCCTAGCATGCATTAAACAGGGTGGTCCCATGATAATCCCTGTAGTTGAAGATTATATAGGGCGAGGCAGACATCCTTAAATGCCAGTAAATCTGCTAAGTCTTAAGGCCAATAATCCTAATGTTGTAATCCTTGCGGTCAAAAATCCCACAAGGTGAGGCAGATGTCCACAATAATCCAGCAGTTAATCCCACATGGCAGGACAGACATCCAAAAGTTCAAGTAAGTAAGTCATAAGTCCAAGTATGTCATCCACAGCTCCTGACAAGGAGCCACAATTCTGATTCTGAGCTTTGTCTTTTTAAGGGCTGGTAATATGTAGACATAACTGTACTTTCTTTTGATGCAGATGAACTGCTGTAGAATGTAACCAACCATATGGTCATGGGTATAAACCACCATATGCCAAGAGGCTGAGCTATTATGTAAGGGAGGTTAAATGTGTTAAATTATTTGATTTGTTACTTTCAATTTAGAATGGATTTATAAAGATATACTTCCTGATAAGTTTAGGAGTATCTACATGATCAAAATGTGGAAGAAATACATTGATGAATAACTCCCTAGTGCCTGAAAGGTCCACTCATCATAAAAAGCTGAATTATTTCCTATTTCATAGGAAAAAGCACCATCTTGACAAGTATTCATAGTTTAGAGCAAGGAGGAGGAGTAAGTTGAGTCAGATAACTAGAAAAAGATTTGGGGCTCTGGTCCCTTGATGTAAGGCAAATTGTTCCTTATGGGTGTCTAACTGGAATAAGCTAAGTAAGGCTCATTCCAAAGAGGAGGACACAAAGAGGCAGTTTTTTGAACAATTAGCAACACATAGATGTTTGATGAAACAGCTAAATTCAGGTGAGGATACTATTGTTGTACCCGTTCAATATTTAAATTAATTAACTTTGGGTAATTTTTTAAACATTCCACATTTATTGGTCTACAGTATTAGAAACCTGCCCCAAATTTTGAAACAAATAGTATCATCATAATAAAGACATTATTCTT
>PVIR01011883.1:12807-46405 GCA_004026965.1 Petromus typicus | reverse complement strand
TTGAACCTGGCCCTTGTGCTTTAAGGCAGGTACCAGGACCACTGAGCTAAATCCTGGCCCCAAGGGAGAAAAATTTAAGAGAGGTTAGGAGGGAAAATCGAGAAAAATAAGAAATGGGAAAGATTAGAAGCAAAACTAGAGAACAAAGGAAAATTACACAAATTTCTGGAAACTGGTGTAGACAGGAAAGAAAGAGAGAAGCAAAAAATAAAAACAGAGCAGAACAACAAAAATAAAAAACTAGAAGCAATTTTCACACATATACAAACAAGAACAACAACAAGGAAAAAAAGAAAAAGAAAAAAAGTGTACTTTAAAGTGTGTCTCTGCTGTCACTGATAGACAACACGAGCAGAGTCTAGATCCATGCTCATTAATCCCAACAATCCAGCTGCAGATTTATGGCGAATTAGTGGATAATCCCAGCAAGCTGATACTTTTACTTCTGCAGCTCAGGCTGGTTGCATGCTGAGAGGCTGGAACCCACTTTGTTAAGCCTGCCTACAACTGCTCTGAGTCCCAAGTTCAGGTGTGTTCCCTCCAAGATGGTTCCTGGTCAGTTCCTGTCTTCTGGGGGGTGTCTGAACCCAGATAACTCTCTAGTCATTGCAGCCTTTGTGCCCACTGCTCTGCTTCATTGATGTTTCTCTGTGGAGGCCTCTGGGTTTGCAGTAGTCACAGTACATCTGCAGGTTCCACCTACCCTTCCTACACAGTGAATCAGGGCTCAGGGACTTGCTACCTCGTTCTACACTGAAAGCTCTCACTTTGCTCATGAGCTTCAATTCTCAATATCTTTGCTAAGTTCCCTCATTCTCTTCCTTATATTGTTATATTCAAGTATCTGGATACCACATCTTGGAGAGGTTATTTCCCTGTGATTTACCATTCTTGCATTTTCCTGGAAATCAATATTATTTTATTTTCGATTTCCCTAATGGCTAAAGATGTTGGACCTTTCTTTCTTCCTCTCCTTCTTTTGAGACGGAGTCTCACTTTGTAGTTCAGGCTGGTCCTGAACTTAGCCTCAAACTCACAGCAATCCTCCTGCCTCTGGCTTCCCGCACCACACCTGGTATTGTTTTATGTAGTTACTAGGGATTGAACCCAGGACCTTGCGTTTGCAAGACAGATGCCGGAACCACTCAGCTAAATACCCAGCCCCCATTTGTACTTCTTTTGAAAAATATCTGTTCAGTTTATCTGTCCATTCATTGATTGGGCTATTTGATATTTTAGTATTAAGTTTAAATTATTATATTTTCATGATATGGACTGGTCCTCTGTTGGAAGAGCAACTGGTAACAATTTTCACCTATTTTTTTCCTTGCTATGCAGTAACTTTTAACCTGATACACATTTGTTTATTCTTGCAATTATTGCCCATGCTATTGGAGTCCTGCTTAGGAAGTCTTTGCTGATGGCTTCAAGTATTTCCTCTGTTTTTTTTTTCAGCAAAGCTTCAGGTTTTTTTTTTTTTTTTAAGGTTTTTTGAGACAGGGTCTCGCTTTGTGGTTCAGGCTGGCCCTGAGCTCAGCCTCAAACTCACGTCACAGCAATCCTCCTGCCTCTGCCTCCCGAGTGCTGGGATTACAGGCGTGAGCCACCACACCCGGGCACTGGTATGTGGTACTGGTTGCCGCTGGGGTGAGTCTCCACACCCAGTACTGTTATGTGGTCACCGGGGATTGAACCTGGGTCCTTGCGCTTGCAAGACAGGCGCCGGAACCACTGAGCTATATCCCCGGCCCAAAGCTTCAGGTTTTATATGTAGGTCTTTATCCATTTTGAATTGATTTTTGTAAAGGGTGAGAGATAGGGGTTTAATTGTAGTCTAATACAAGTGAATATCTAGATTTCCCAGCAGCCTTTGGTCAAGAGGCTGTCTTTTCTCCAGTATATATTTGGCTCCCTAATCCAGAATCAGATGGCTACAGTTGCATGGATTCATTTCTTTGTCCTCTGTTTATTCCATATATCTCTATTTCTGTGCCAGTCACATGCTGTGATTATGGCTTTATAGTAGTTGTAATTGGATGTTGTGATGCTGCCAGCCTTGTTCTTTTGGCTTAGGATTGCGTTGGCTATTCTAGGTCTTTTGTGTTTTCATATGAATTTTAAGGTTTTTTTCTAGTTCTGTGAAGAATGTTTCTTTTTTTTTTTTTTTTTAGGTTTTTTTGAGACAGGGTCTCGCTTTGTAGTTCAGGCTGGCCCTGAGCTCAGCCTCAAACTCACATCACAGCAATCCTCCTGCCTCTGCCTCCCAAGTGCTGGGATTACAGGCGTGAGCCACCGTGCCCAGCACTGTGGTATGGGGTAATGATTGCTGCTGGGCATGACTCTCCACGCCCAGTATGGCATGTGGTTAACCGGGGAGCGAACCCAGGTCCTTGTGCTTGCAAGACAGGCACCGGAACCACTGAGCCAAATCCCCGGCCCCTGTTTCTGGTATTTTGATGGTGATAGCATTGAATCTGTAGAATATCTTTGGTAATATGGCCTTTTTCGACAGTATTAACTTTTTCAGATCATGAATATGGGTGGTCTTTTCATCTTTTTGTATTTTCTCCAGTGTTCTAAAATATTCATTGTCTTTTACCTCCTTGGTTAGACAATCCCCAGGTATTTTATATTATTTGAAGCTATTATGACCATCTTGGACTTCTGGTCCCTTAGATTCTCCTGAAGTCCTGTACATCTCAGATATCCTTTACTTTTATAAATTCTTCACAAAACCTCTTTCCCTAAGTTCCTTTGTTAATTCACCTCCTTTCTGTCTAAACTCTTCATTTACTTTTTATTCCCTTCTCTAATGTATCTCCCCACCACTTCCAGGCCTTGCTAGGCTGTGAAATAAATATCTCTACCGTAGCTACCTTCAGATTCACCCATCTGATTCTCACCACCCAGCTTTTATTCTTCTCTTCCATGATCCTACTTGTTATGAGTCCTGGGGAGTTCTTCTAGGCTTGGAATATAACTCACTGGTAGAGTGCTTGCTGAGCATGCGCGAAGCCCTGGGTTTCATCCCCAGCATAAGGTGGGGGAAAGACTGCTTTTGAGGACTGGGGTTTTTTTTGAGACAGGGTCTCGCGTTGTAGTTCAGGCTGGCTGAGCTCACTGTGTAGCCCAGGCTGACCTCCCACTCCCAGCACTTGGGGACTGTTTTAATTTCCTCTTGACATGTCTCTTGTGGACTCCTCTGGCCACTTCTACATTCCTCTTCATGATTCCTCTCCTGAAGCCCAGAGTCTGAAGGAGGTCTCATTTCTCTCATTTCCTCTCGCTATCCAAAAACCAACCGTTGAGCACACTTGTCCACAGGTGAAACTTAGGGTTAGTCCCTTGCTCCTCTGAAAGTTAATGAGAAAGCTGTGCTTGTACCAGGAAACTTGGGGAGAAATCAGCCACTATCTTTCTTCTTCCTCTTCTCCTTGTTCTTCTTTTCCTCCTCCTCCGCCTCTTCCTCCTCCTCCTCCTCTCCTTCTTCCTCTTCTTCTTCTCCTTCTCCTTCTTCTTCTCCTCCTCCTCCTCCTTCTTCTTCTGCTGCTGCTGCTATTGTCTTTTGTTTGTTGAGACAGTGTCTTGCTATGTGGTTCAGATTGGCCTCAAACTTGTTATGTAGTTCAGGCTGACCTTGAACTTGTAGTGATCCTCCTTCCTCAGCCTCCTGAGTGCTGGAATCACAGGCATGCACCACAGTGGTTAGGCTGTTATTTCTACCTGTGAGTGGGCCATCCTTTTTCTTCTCAAGCAAACCAAGCCCAGAGTTTGTATAGATTTATAAATTCCATAGACTTTGTATAGATTTATAAATTTCACAGGCTTTCATCCTCCAAAATATAATCACAGCTCCAGACTATATATAGTACACCTCTCTCTGAAGGGCCTACATTATTTCTTTGTGTGTACACTCTAAAATTTCACCTAGTAAGTCCGTAATGACTTTTTTCTTTTTGGGTACGGGTCTTTCTGTGTCATTCACAATGGCCTTGAACTTATTCTGGAGCTCAGGCTGGCCTCAAACTTTTGGCAATCCTCCTGCCTCAGCCTTCCAAGTGCTGGGATTACAGACTTCGAGTAGCATACCTGGACTCTTTATGGCGATGGAGAGAGAGAGAGAGAGAGAGAAAGACAAAGAGAAATAAGAGAGAAACAACCTGGGGAGGCCTCAGCTTCTCTCACAGGACCCTGTCTGTCATCCGACACTTGACCCAACATCATCTCTAACCTATACAACCTTCCCCTGCCTATTTCAGCTTAATGAATTGCAGTGAAGCAGCTGTGAAGAAAGTCTTACCCAAGAGTCACTTATCTCAGGTGATTATGCGTGACAACTTCCATGACCAGCGAACCTATGAGTTGCAGGTAAAATGCCCACTTTGCATTAGAGGATGTTACTGGATTGTCCCAAATTCATTTCACACTCCCCATATCCCAGGGCAGGGAAAAGACTCTACCTCTTGATTGACATGTGATGTGGAACCAGCAAAGTGTTTTAAGGGACGCCATATTTTTAGAGGAGGTAGTGGATAGTTGTTACTGATTTGCCCAAGGTCTTCCTGGTCTGAGGAAGGTGAGGAGAAAGATGTGGTGTCTCTTGGTCCTGGTGGCACATGATCTTTCTGGGTAATCCATTCATGGATTCTTCCTACCTCTGTCTACGTTCAGGCCCTGGAACCTGAGTTAGTGTAGCATTCGCTATCTGCTCGATTCCCCCTCCTATGGGGTCTCCTGTTTTCCATACGAGGAGTGAGGCTCTTCCACTTTTTGCTTATGGACAAATAGCACTTGGCTTCCTTAATCAAAAGCCCCAGTGTTGTCACTGCACGGTTCCCCACAGATCCTGATTCATATTATGTGTTTTTAGGGGCCACTTAGAATAGGCTACATTAGGCACTAGCAAGAGTCACGTGAACAAGAGTGACCCTAGGAACGTACTCGTTTCTTCAAGCACAGCAGGAAGCCTAGAGTTGAGCTGCTGTCCCCTTCTTAGCTGTTAAGCTTCCCTCCACGTTCCAGGGTCAAAACTAGATGAGTCTATGGGATTCTGGCATAGAGGAGTAGGACTCCTTAAAAGGTGATGTCAGATCCTCTTAAGGGCAACAAAAACGAAGAGTATGGTGGCTCACGCCTATAATCCCGGCACTCAGGAGGCAGAGGCAGGAGAATTTCTGAGAGTTCAAGGCCAGCCCAGGCTATGTAATGAGTTCAGGGTCAGCCTGAACTACAAAACCAGACCCTGTCTCAAAAAACTTAAAAAAACTAAGAACTGGAGCTGGGAGTATAGCTCATGGCAGAGCACTTGCCTAGTATGTGGGACCCCTAGGTTCCATCTTTTTTTTTGAGACAGAGTCTTGTTTTATATTTCAGGCTGGCCCTGAGCTCACTATGTAGCCCAGACAAACCTCAAACTCACAGCAGTCCTCCTGCCTCTGCCTCCCAAATGCTAGGATTACAAGTATGAATTAAATTAATTGTGCTGTCAGGGATGTCACAGACCATGTGTAGAAAACACTAAATAGTTGACAGGAATAGAATAACAGGAATTGCTGTAGGGGAAATAAACAGGGTGCGCCCCCACCACCCTGGCCCCCAACAGCTTTCTGATCAGCATTCCATTAGAAATATGAAATAAAGTCAAAATCAGACTCCTCAGCTCCAGACTGTCAGAATGTACCACAGGGGTCTTCTGGTTTAAAACCCCCTTTGTACAAATAGGAAACTCAGGCCCTTTTAGGAATCACAGTAATGTTTTTAGGGAATGAATAGTGGATCCAACAAGCATATTTTTCAGGTGTCTCTCTTCCTGTGAGGTGGTTTCATTATCCTAACCTTATCTCCTTTCGTGTGCTTTTGTTTTTTAAGGAGAAGGCTTTGGAGAAGGCCAGGAAGAAGACAATCCAGTGGTATGAACATATGAAAAAAAAGTTCTTAACAGACCAGCTGAGAAAGATGGGACACTGGAGACAGGAATCCATGAAAATCCAGCCCTACTTGGATAGTTTGAGGGAATATGAGAGCCAGTTGAAATCAAAATCTTCCAAGAAAAAGCCATCAACCTAGTCATAGAAGAATAGTCTGTCCCAGGGCCACAGTGACATCAGTTAGACCAGAGGAGAACAAGTGAGCCAGCTTACACCACTGTACACCAATAAACCACCAGACAGCAGGAGCACAGAAACCCTCAGCAAGTATAATCTTTTCCCTGCCCTTCTCCTGTATTTCTGTGAAAGAGGTCGTGACAGCCCCATTGGCAGTTCAGTGGAAGAGGTCCAATGGAGCTAGCCCCTGTGATCCAGGCAGACTGACCTGTCTGTGCCCTTCCCACCCCTTCCTTTTCTCTTCCCTTCCCTCCTCTTCTTTTTCCTTCTTTCCTCTCTCCTTCCTGTGGAAGGAAGGGAACTTCTGTTTAGACAGGGTTTCACTCTATAGTCTAAACTGGTCTTTAACTCCCTGTGTAGCCCAGGCTGGCCTCAAACTCATAGTGACCCTCCTGCCTCAGCCTCCCAAGGGCTGAGACTATAGAAGGACACGTGCTGGCATGGCTGGTTGAAAATGATACTTTTGTTAGCCTCATTTTAAGGGTGAGAAACAGGCTCAGAGAATTTGACAGCAAGAAAGTCAAACCCAAGAGGGTCTCACACCAAGCCCATCTCTTACTCTACATGCCGGGGCTCCCTGTCTTTGTCATTGTAGGTGGAAGTGGCAAACCTGGCACCTCAAACACAGGTCGAAGCCTGGATCTGGTCTCAACTCTGTGATTTCACAGATGGTACCACGGAGGCCCCAGTTTTAACATCAGCTACATGAGATCAGCTGGTCAGCAGCTGTTTAGCGCAAACTGAAGTGTCCCTTCTACCAGGTGACTAAAAGGCTTGTTACTCAATATGAGACGGATAGGCTGTTAAAGAAACTTGGGGCAGGTTAGGGAGATGTAGAGGAGGGAGTGGCCCACCCCAGAAATGGACGGGCAGAGGAGTCCTGATTACTGCCCTATGGCTGTTAAAAGGTGCTCTCAGCATCACTATCAGGAAATCTTTGCTAAATAGTACTTTCTCCTAAAGAGATCACGTATTGCTGAGCCAACCTTCATTTCCTGCTGGAAGTGCAGTTTGTTCACTTTACCTGGTTGGAGCACTTAGAAAAACTTTTTGATTGAAAAAAATGCTCCCGCTGCGCAGTAGACCTCGCTTCTTCCCATTCCAGATTTCTCCGTGATCTGGAGGAAGGAAATTTCTGGGTACTGAGCACCGACGGCATGCAAGTCCTCATTGTCTATTTCACTTCATTCATCTCTTATAACACCAGTCAGTCATCATACCATTTTGTCTGTGAGAAAACCAAGGAACAGGGTGAAAATGCGCAGGGTAAGCTCTTTCCAGGCCTGTCCACTTCCCCTCAGCCTCCCAAGCTTCATTATGAGCAGGGAGTGTAATTTCAGCCATGGCTCACCTCAGGAACTGCCCTGGGAAGGATGGCCATATTTGAAGTTTCCTAGAAATGGCCTGTGGCCCTTGCCTGCTGTAGCTTTTGAGCAAAGCAGTAAAGAATAGAATGAGAGGAAGCCAGGGTAAGGACATATTGTGCTTCTGTCATGGTTGGTCCTAGTTTCCACTCTAGATGGACAGTGGTTTCAGAGCTCTGGTTAAGTGGATACAGTGCAGCCTACCATGGTGGTTTGGCAGTTAGGGGAGCACATCATCAAGGAGCAGGAGGATGCAGGTAACCATCTCAATTGCTGCTAAAAGTGATCTCTATCCACCCACCCATCCACTCACTTACCCATCTACCCACCCACCTGTCCATCCATCCATCCATCCATCCACCCACCCACCGTCCCACCTACCTACCTATCCATGTAGTCCCTCAAGAGACTTGTGTCTCTTGACACAAGAGACAGTGAGAACACAAAGGTGGAAGAACTAGCTTTCTGCTTTGCAGTGACTCTTCTGGTTATTTTCCATTTGGTATGGGCAAGAGGGGTGCAGGATGGGAGTGTGTCTGCTCTGATTCAGTTTGATCTTGGGAAGTCGCCTGTCACTCTGAGAAAGTGGGGATACGCATGAAGATGTCTTGTGTAGAGCCTCTCCTACTTTATGGGTGGGTAACTGAGACAAGGAATGGGGACTTGACTTGCCAGATACATGGAAGGAATTGGGTGACTGGGGACCATATCCAGGATGCTGCTACTAACTTTTTGCATTACTAGGGATTGAACCCAGGGTCCTTGCATTGAGCTCAAACCGAGGCTCAAATTTATGATCCTCAAGCCTCAAATTCCCACAGTGCTGGGATTATAGGTGTCAGAACAGCAATCCTGACTCCTGTCTTCTCTCAGTACTGTGGAAGGACCCCACAAGACAAGCAATGGGAAGTGTTTTGAGATGACCGGCAGGGATGTGTCAGCGCCCCTAGACCAGGATGGGTTTCCAGAGTGACCAGTAGGGGGCAGCATATGCCTGCACTATGTGTTGAACTAGGCTCTGGATGAGGCACTACGTTGTGTGCTCCTGGGTCTGGAAAGGAGGCCAAGCTATTGAATTCCCTGAGTTTTAAAGCAGGAACAGGAGGCAGGGACACATCCTGACCCAGTCTCGTGTTGAGTTACAAAGTGTTACTTTGGCTCTTACAGTCCAGAGTGTGGTCCAGCCGCTGACTCTGAAAGCAGTGCTGTAGGGCTGAGGGGACAGAGCCAGGCAGGCCTTGGCCTGTGCTCCCGTCTCTCCCAGTGACCTTGCTGGTCTTCAGCGCTCCCACCTGCCACTCTGGGCCGTGAAGCTGGAGAGTGACCCTCGCTTCCCTCCATTACTCAGTCTGTGAAGTGTGTCCCAGAGCTTTGCACACAAAATGCTCATAAATATCTACCGAGCAGAAGGCAACAGATCCTGCTCTGAGCAAAGCCAGAACACCCAGGCTTGTATGCAACCCAGGTTAAGTTTACATGACAGTGAAGTATCACTTTACAGAATGATTCCCCACAGAGATCCTTTAACTAACGTGCTCACCTTGGAGCATTTTCAAAAAATTCTGTCACTAAGTCATTTTCATTCAAATACACATCCCCACTGGGTCGTCAGGTTTTTCAGCTGGAACTACCCCTCTGCGGAAGCTTTGTGTAGAAGCTCTCCAGCTGGCTAATCCACACCCACCTTCTACCACAACCTACATATATACTGAATTCCTTGTATACATCTGAGGGATATTTATAGAGCATCTAGTTGCTCATGTGCCAATCACTAGTCCACACCCTGGGGAAGAGGCAGTAAACATTTTCTTTGTGGGATCATACCTTGCCTGTGTATGTTGGGGGAAGGGACACTACAGTAATAAAGAGGGACTCCTGACATAGAAATAACCAAAATTCTGTCCAGTGGATGAGGGAGAAACAACAATGGCCTATCCATATAATGGAATAGTATGCAATAAAGTAGGAAGAAGTACCTATGCATGCTACAACATAGATGGGCCTTGAAAATCATGAAAGACCACATAGTGTATGATTCTGTCTATATAAAATGTCTAGAATGGGTAAATATATAGCAAAAAGTAGAGTAGTGGTATCCAGGACTGGGAGGGGGGTAGCTAGAGGCTAGAGAGTTTTTGGGGAAAGATAATACTGTTCATACTGATGGTTGTACATTGAAGTGTATACACTATAAGGGGTGGATTGTGTGGTAGGTGAATTATATTCCAGTAAGGGTAGAATATAATTTCACGTATTTTTAATAGATGAGGGGTCATGAGGCTCAGAGAGGCCACTGACCAGAGAAGGAAGATGACATCAGAGGTGTCTCTGATATGCAGGGCCAAGACCCAGTAGTCGCCCCAAATTCCATTATTTTTCATTCCTTCCTAGCCACATTATTCTGCACCCAATCTTGCCAATTCTGGCTGATCGTGGTGTGACTGGGCCTGAGTTTTGTTCCATGCCGCCGCCATGACACCCAGTGGTGCCTCCTCATAAATGCCCTGCAGAGTAGACGCAGCTGGGTGTCTCTGTCATTCCGGGGTCCTCCTGAGGGGGCATCCATCCAGGCAGTGGGTCCTCTCCGCCTCCCTGGGTCCTGTCCACCATTGGGCCAGCGGGGAAGGGGCCCACTGCTTCCTGGGTTCATCCGCTGAGATATGCAAGAGACCTTTGTCTACTGCCATCACCTCTGGCTTCACATTAGAATTGTGTAGAGAGAGGAGAAGAGGGGGAATTTATTCACAGCCAGGACATCTTCTCCGGAAATGCTGTTCGATTAAAACAAAAGCAGCAGTGAACTTTCTAATTCCCTAGCTGATTTCTCCTGAAAAGAACTGATGAAAATCGGGTTGCTAATGAAGCCAGCTGGTATAAATCAGATGCATTAAAGATAGCACAATAGGATTCCTAGATGAGCCAATAAATCTAAACTGTGCTATTTACTGTGGCAGATGCCAGAACATCTATTCCAAGTTTCTTCATTTTCCCTATTTATTTCTTCTTTATGCAAAGCAAGAATCTGATACACTTTAGTATTACTTTATAAATCTGTTCCACATATGAGCATCAAAAGTCACAGACCTTCAAAGGTCTTCACAGAAACAGTCAAAGGAAACTGGACAGCCAATTTCCTTCCCTGCTGGCTGACATCATGGACTAGGGGATGCCACTGGAGGCAGAAGAATAGGCCTGGAGAGAGAAGGGGCAGCAAACTTTGGCAGGAGTGTGTGGTGGGGCAAAACCATTCACCTGCCAGCTAGGGACTTAAAAAAGAGGCAACAGAAGCAAACAGTGGCCCACAATTCCCTCTCAAGGACAGGACCCCGTGACCTGGAGACTACCCACTAGGCCTCACCTTTTAAAGGTTCCCCACCTCTCAATGGTAGCTCTCTTCATTGAACATTCTGGGTGCAGAGGAACCCTTGAAAGCCAAGCTATTGCAGAGGCCCCTCTGAACGTTCCTTGGCATCTTGTGAAATGAGGGAAGCAAGTGGAATAAATGGAGCCCTTGCCTTGCAACCAAGTCCCTCCTGTGATTACATCTGAAATACATGAAAGTCCTCAAGTCTATGCCCCCCAATGTTGTCTTTCTTAATGCATTTCTGATATCCTACTTGTGTGATAGTCAGTTCTGAATCATAATGTCATGTTAGAGGTAGATTTTTTTTTTTTTTTTTGAGATGGGGGTCTCACTTCTGTAGTTCAGATTGGCCCTGAGCTAACTATGTAGCCCAGGCCAGCCTCAAACTCACAGCAATCCTCCTGCCTGTAGCACCTAGCACTGTGGTGTGTGGTTCTGATTGCTTTAGGTGTGAGTCACCACACCCAGCATTGTTGTATGTGGTCACTGGAAATCGAACTCTGGACCTTGCGCTTACCAGGCAGGCACCGGAACCACTGAGCTAAATCTCCGGCCCAGAGGTAGGAGATTTTAATTGAGTATCTCTTGAGCTTGCTCAGATTCTTACTTGGGACTCTTGTAGATGCTGGAGATCAGTCAGCAAAATAGTAAAAAATCCTCTGCAAAATAGTAAAAAATCCTCTGCTCAAGTGGAGCTTATGTTTGAGCAGTTCCCTGGGGGATGACAGAAGGAAGCAGATGAAAACCCGGCTGTTGTTGTCTGGGGGCTTCCACAGGAAGTCAGAGTGCCTCTGGGTGTTACAGGAGGTTTATCTGATGTGTGTGAGCTCCAAAGTCTTTTGGCTGTGGATTGGAATCTCAGGTCTGTTTTGTAGGAGAAATGTTTTGGCATTTTCATGTTTATTTGGTATTGTTTTTTGGAGACAGGGTCTTGTGCAGTTCTGGCTGTCTTTGCGCTCTTTCTCTAGTCTAATATGGCTTGCTCAAACTTACAACAATCCTCCTGCGTCAGCTTCCCGAGGGCTGGGATTCTAGGTGGTGTGCACCACCAGGCCCAGCCAGTAATGTTATCTGGAAATTGGGAATCATTGTAGTATAATTGTTCCTCCATATCCATGATGATTGCTTCAGACCTATAAATAACAAAATCTATCGATGCCTGGGACCCTGATATAAAATAGCATAAACTTTGGATATGACCTATGCATATCTTCTCCCATTTACTTTGATTCTCCTCCCTTTTTATTAATATATGTTTGTGATACATAATAGATACATCCAACGTGGAGTTATCAGTACACATACATAGCATATTTCGATCTCTTTTACTTCCACTACCTTTCTTCTCCCACTTTCATATACTTTATCTCTAGATTATTTACCATGCCCAATACAAGGTAAATGCTATATATGTATCTAAGACAGGGTCTTGCTGTTGTAGTTCAGGCTGGCCTTGAACTTGCAGCAAAAAATCCTCGCGCCTCAGCCTCCTGAGAGCTGGGATCCCAGCCATGTACCACCACACTTGGCCTACCTATACTTGCTATTGAGAGAATAATGGCAATGAAAAAAAGCCTGAGCTTGGAGTGCTAGAGCACATCTCTAGTCATAACACTGCAAGAGGCTGAAGCAGGAATATCACAAGTTCAAGTCCAGCCTGGGCAACTTAGCAACTTAATGAGACCTTGACTCAAGACAAAAATATAAAAAAGGACTTGGGACATAGCTCAGCACAGAAGCCCTGGGTTCAGTCCCCAGTACCACTTCAACCTTCTGAAGTCTAAACAGTACCACTTCAACCTTCTGAAGTCTAAATATGTTCAATCTTGATTTAATTTTTGTGTGTGCATGTGGATACCCAGGGAGCACTGAGCTACATCTCTAGCCCTTGTTGAACAATTCTTAAAATTTTGGTATGTCACATTAAATTGCTCAGGGTGGGGTCAGGGATTTAGCTCAGTGGTTCCAGGCCTGTCTTGCAAGCACAAGGACCCGGGTTCGATCCCTTGTAACTACATACAACAATACTGGGCGTGGAGACTCACACCAGCAGCAATCACAACCACATACCACAGTGCCGGGTGTGGTGTATGTGTGTGAACTCCACAGTCTTTTGGCTGTGGATTGCTATAATCCCAGCACTCGGGAGGCAGAGGCAGGAGGATTGCTGTGATGTGAGTAGGAGGCTGAGCTCAGGGCCAGCCTGAACTACAAAGTGAGACCCTGTCTCAAAAAAAAAAAAAAAAAAAAAAAAAAAAACAGGACCGGGGATTTAGCTCAGTGGTTCCAGGCCTGTCTTGCAAGCGCAAGGACCCGGGTTCGATCCCCGGTAACCACATACCTATACTGGGTGTGGAGACTCACGCTCAGCAACAACCAGTACCACATACCACAGTGCCGGGCGTGGTGGCTCACGCCTGTAATCCCAGCACTCAGGAGGCAGAGGCAGGAGGATTGCTATGATGTGAGTTTGATGCTGAGCTCAGAGCCAGCCTGAACTACAAAGTGAGACCCTGTCTCAAAAAACCTAAAAAAAACCCCCCAAAAAAACCCCACCAAAATTGCCTATGGAGGCCTGGAACCTCCCATCCTGCCTCAGTTTCCTGGCTAATTGGGATTCCAGGTTTGCACTAGTAGGCCTGGTCTGGTGCAGTTTTAAAAGGGATCTTTTCAATCTGTAATTGATTGAATCCATGAGCAGTCAACTGAGAGATGGATACTGTTCCTCTTAGGAGTTTGTTCTGAGAACCCAGGGAGCTAAAGGTCAACAACAGAAGAAAATTGGCACCTGATGTAATGAGTGGGAAAGGAGCTGTGTGGCAAAGAAATTGTTGTGCTGTACAGAGTTGACACATGCAATTTAAGAAGCAACCTGGGGCTTGGGATGGGCCCCAGGAAAAGAATAAGGAAAAAGAAAATACTAAAGTAAGAGATGTTCAGCTTCTATGACTTCTCAGTTTGCACCAAGTCCCCGAGCAATTTAAATCCTCTGTCTGGGCCCTGGACCCTCTCTTTCCTCATAGAGCCGTATCCATAGCCTCTAGGGCAGTGATGGCAAACCTTTTAGACCTTTCAGTGATAACAAACATCTGGTTATGGCACTCGTGCCTGAGGTTTGCCATCACTGCTCGAGGGTATTTGTGGCACCCCTAAGTCAGTGACTTCCTATTGGGAACCTGTTTGGGGAGCAGTAACTGGTCACAAGCTTCCAATCAGGTCTGAGTGCACTCCCTTAACAAGGATGAAATGGTTACAAAGATGAATTGTTTATGACTTTTGCTGAAATGGCAAATCGTAGGATAGGAAGGGTCTGACACCATGGGGCCTACCTTTCTTTGTTTTCTCATTATGTAGTTCAGGATGGTCTGGCACTCACCATTTAGCCCAGGCTGGTCTTGGTCTTGTGGTTATCCAAGTGCCTCAGCCTCTCAAGTGCTGGGATTCTAGGTTCTACCTTTCTAAATTTATTTCTGGAACTTCTTCCTGTGGGTCAAATCCATGAATTTTCACCTCTCCAAAGGGTTTCCTTGATTTTCCACTTTGAAATTTTTGGAATTTTTTTTTCAGTGCTTGGATGGTGAGTTGTGGAACCTAGAGCCTCACTCATGTTTGACAAGTGCTTTACCACTGAGCTATAGCCCTAGCACCCCACCTTGGAATTTAAAGTCCTATTATTTATACTAGGAATCCAGCCCTTGCTCATTTCCAGCTGAGGATATTCCACTTGGCCCATTTAGGTCCTGGCTCCTGTCCGTCTCCGTCATGGAGTCAGCCGTGATGGGAGCCCTCTTCCTCTATATCAGACCCCACTGTTTACTTCTCATACCACATGTGATCGAGACACATGGCAAATGTTCACATCTAAAAACAAAAAAACAAAAAACCAAAAAAAAAAAAAAACCAAACTGTTAAAGTAAGAGACACACATGGGGCTGGGAATATAGCTCAGTGGTTCCGGCGCCTGTCTTGCAAGCGCAAGGACCCGGGTTCGATCCCCGGTAACCACATACAATACTGGGTATGGAGACTCACCCCAGCAGCAACCAGTACTATGTACCACAGTGCCGGGCGTGGTGGCTCATGCCTGTAATCCCAGCACTCGGGAGGCAGAGGCAGGAGGATTGCTGTGATGTGAGTTTGAGGCTGAGCTCAGGGCCAGCCTGAACCACAAAGCGAGACCCTGTCTCAAAGCAAGCAAACAAACAACAAAATAAAGAGACACACTACAGTTAATTCTCTTGAAAATACTCCCTCTCACTTCAAACACACGTCTCCCTTTTCTTGCACATTTCAGAAGGAGTTCTGTAAGTCCTCCGTCATGTGTTTACATGATGTGCTCACATCATATGAATCCTCATTTTCACTTTGGGATGAAGACTAGGTAGCAGCTGAGAGGCCCCAGCTCTTCGGCAGTCATCCGTGTGACCTTGACTTTGGGGATATGGAGACGGTGGACCGGATCATCAGCTTTTTTTTTTTTTTGAGACAGGATCTGGCTTTTGTAGTTAAGGCTGGCCCTGAGTTTAGCCTTGAACTCACAGCAATCCTTCTGCCTCTGCCTCCTGAGTGCTGAGATGACATGCCTGGCACTGTGGTATGTGGTACTGATTGCTGGTGAATCTCCATGTCCAATATTGTATCTTTGTGAATTTTTAAGCTGTCTTATTCTGAAACCCACAAGGGAAGCACGGCAGGACTTGTTTTGGTGTGGCAGGTAAACAGGCGATGGGGCTGGGGAATCATGTCGAGTGTTGGCTTCCTGCCTGCCAGTGATGTTACCCCAGGCCGCACTCTGTAGTTCAGGAGTCTGGATTTCCTCGTGTGTACACATGAGGGCATGAAGCTGACCCGCATGCTTGTTGCAAGGGTGAGGAGTACAAAGATACTCAGCATTTATAAAACAGAAACATTTTGTGGGAGGGGCTTTGAAATAGGGTTTTGCTATGTAACCCAGGCTGGCCCTGAACTCAAAGCAATCCTACCTCAGCCTAGTAAGTAATGGCATTACACATGTTCACTAACACATGCAACAACATGTAAACCATTTGAAGCTAATTTTCAAACATACACAAAAGTGCAGAAAAAATATAATGTATACATATGTATCCATTACTGTGCTTCAACATTATCTACAGTTCTTTTGTCTAAACTCCATCCCCTCCTCCTTTTTTGTGATATTGGGAACTGAACCCAGGGCCTTTGCACTGAGCTACAGTCCTAACCTTTAATTTTTTTTTTTTTGAGACAGGGTCTTTCTTTGTAGTTCAGGCTGGCCCTGAGCTCAGCCTCCAACTCACATCACAGCAATCCTCCTGTCTCTGCCTCCCGAGTGGCTGGGATTACAGGTGTGAGCCACCACGCCCGGCACTGTGGTATGTGGTACTGATTGCTGCTGGGGTGAGTCTCCACGCCCAGTATGGTATGTGGTTACTGGGGATCGAACCCAGGCCCTTGTGCTTGCAAGACAGACCTGGAACCACTGAGCTAAATCCCTGGCCCTCTTTTTTTTTTTTTAATTTAGATAGTATCTTGCTAAGTCACTAAACTACCCAGGCTGAACTCAAACTCATAACACTCAGGGCCTAATCCTCTCCCAGCAGTGGGATTACAGATATGTGCCATCAAACCTGACTCGGATTTTTTTAAAAAACTCGATTATTTTAAAGCAAATCTCAATTATATAACTTCATCCATAGCTACATGTTTATCTCTACATATAAAGCTTTGACAAACATAATCATAATACCTGTCAGCACTGCCCTATACCCACCAGGAAGGACAGGTTGCTTTTGCTGGATTCCGGTTTGAATCCTTCAGCGTGGAGCTGAGATTACCTGGAGTGCTGAAACACATTCCGAAGAGCCGACCTAACAAGGGGGTTCCGGGGCTCTCAGAGAAGGTGTAAAATTCTCTCAGGAGATTTAACACATCGGTTCTACCATCCGGGTCCTGACACCAAAATGTTACAGAGTCCGCTTGTCAGAAAAGAGCCTCTACATTCTGAGAAAAAGAAGTTTATTCCCAGGAGCGATGGCTACAATCAGGATTTTTTAATAAATATTGGGAGAAGGGAGGGAGAGCAAAGGAGAAAAATGGAAAAAAGCCAAAAAAAAAGTTGGTGGTGGGGAGACTAGGTTTCTAAGTAGGTATTGAAGGAGCTGGGGAGTCCAGGGCGGATATTCATGACATAGCTGCCCTGGGGTGGTCTCCTTAGGTATCCACAGGGCTCTCTGGGAAGTTGTGACTTGCTAAAAGCAGCCTGCCCTGGGCCAGGGATTTAACTCAGTGGTTCTGGCGCCTTGCTAGCATAAGGGCCCCGGTTTGATTCCTGGTAACCACATACAGCAATGCTCAGCTCAGGCCTGTAATCCCAGCAGTTGGGAGGCAGAGGCAGGAGGATTGCTCTGAGTTCAAGGCTGAGCTCAGGGCCAACTTGAACTACAAAAACAAGACTTTGTCTTAAAAAAAACACACAAAACAAAAACCAAAAAACACGGAAAAACAAAACAAACTGTCCTCCTGTTGGGTTTGGCGCAGGCCTGACAATACCTTTATCGTGGTCAACAGAGGTAAATGGGGAGCCTGTCTCCGAGAGAAAATCCAAGTTCCCCCGGAGCCCAGCCTAGAGCAGCCCAGGCTTGGAGGACGCGCGAACCCAACCCCGACACCCCCGTGATGTGAGGGTGGCTGCCGGACTGGGGGGTCTCCGTTGGAGATAAGCGCAGCGCCTCCTTCGGGCGAGGACGAACTTCAGCAGGTGAGGAAGCCCAGGCCGAGGACCAGCCGGCGGTTAACGGCCCGGCCTCCGGCCAGGTGACGTTTCCCATTGGCTAATGTGGAGCACAGCCACCACGTGCTCTCCGGGGGGATCTACGGGCTTTCCTAGAAGGCTAAATAGATAATATGAAAAAGCTGCTCTTTACTGTCCCCGGGCTTTTAAAAAGCAAACCTTTGCTACACCTGGACATTAAAGAGGTTGCCGACAACGAATGATAAAGTAGAATTTAAAAAATCACTTGTTTCATAAATGCCCATTCTTTTTTTTTTTTAAATCACAATATCCTGGAAATGACTTTTTAAAATGGAATTCGTTAGATTATCTCTGGAAGCAACACCAAGGGTGACACTTACTCAGGTTTGTTTGGTAGGTTAAAGTACAGAAGACAGAAGAGGAGAAAGACCGGTACCAGACCGGCTACAAATAGAAAATGTTCGCACTATAACCTTTGGGATTATAGGTATGTGCCACACATCTGGTACCTGTATTCTTCATTGGAGGTTGTGGTAGCCTTTCTTCAGGGTTGTGATTGTCAGAGTCCTTGTAATAGTTTTTAAGTGTGAGCATGTGTGTGTCAAAATCTCTCCTTTGGGTCACCCTAGCTCTGCCTTCGCTTTGTGTTTGGGATAAGTGACTCCATTTTGATTCTCACAGTTTTCATGTAACGTGCAATAAACTCACTAATTTAAAAATATTTCCTACATTAGTCTGCTTGGGCCACTCTAACAAAATAAATGGTGGCTTAAGCAAAAGAAATTTATTTCTCACAGTTCAGAAGGCTGGAAAGTCTTGGGTCAAGACGCCTGCCCATTTGGTGTCCGGCGGGGGTTGTCTTCCTATGTTGTAGATGGCTGTCTTTTCTGTGTCCCCACGTTGTGAGGAAAGGGAACTCCAGAGTCTGTTTTTGTAAGAATACTGTCTATGGAGTTAAGGCCCCACCATATGAATTTATCTAACTTTATTTCCTTACTTTAAACACAGACACCCTGGGGGTAACAAAAGAAATCTGGAGGGATACAATTCAGTTCAGAGCATTTACAGTTGCCCGGTTGTCTCCAAAAGGTATTTTATGGTTGTCTTATTTGTATTATAACCAACACAAAAGTTGCCCATTTATCTGGTTGATACATCTTAATAATGTTGATAATATTTTCCTCTTTGGATAGATACTGTAATGGAGTCAAAGTGGTTATTTGGATAGAGATGTTCCTTTTGTTTGGATTTGACTGAGTCCATTTAGCATGTGCCTCTATCCCCTGCTTTTCTTTTATATTTATTGAGGTAGAAGCTTGATTACATTCAATTTAGTTTTTTGGAGACAGAGGGTGTGGAATAATATAAAAATAACCATAAGTAGTGCTGGGTATGACTTACTGATTCATATCAGGAAGAATATACGATTCTGTTTTGTACTTCTGGGGATGTTAAGCTTGATCGGTATATTCAGTTGACGTGACCATGATCCTTTATGACCGTTTTCCATCAGTCCCCTTGTTATGGCTTTTGTCTAGATGCTCCTCTGAAAGCCTCGTGTGTTCATAGGTGGGGCTTTTCAGAGGTGGCTGGATCTAGAGTGTGTGATATAGATGATAGGTGTGATAACTGGATTAATCTACTGATAGGATTAACATAGTTAAGGGTAGGACCGAATGCATTTCCTGAAGACAGAAAGGCCGTACTGGATCTGAGAGGCACCGACCAGTAGGCTGATAGCCTGAATGCAAAAAAAGAGGAAGGAAGGCTCCCTGCTGCTTCAGCTTCCTGCCTGCTACCCCTTGGACTGTGTCTCCTCTGCCATGCCGCTTTACCTTGGAACCAGCCGATTATAGACTGAAACCTCTATATACTATGAGCTAAAAATAAACCTTTCCTCCTTTAACTTGGGGATATTGGGTATTTTGTTCCAGCAATGAAAAAATAAATAAGACACTTCTCATTTAGTACCTACTGATGATGGTCACCTTGACTATTTCATAGGGAGTTCCCAAAGATGATGTTTTAATTCCATAATTCTTTCTCCATTTATTAGAGAATGTCTCTATGTAGGTTACACAGTTTGTATTACAAAGGCAAGATACAAGTTTAATTTTTTCCTTATATCAACTTCCAGATAATGAATGGGTACTGTATTAATCTTCAAGATAATCAACAAGGTATAATTTGGTTTTACTTTGTTTTTTAGCTTTAGGAGCTTGTGGGTTTAACATACGAGTTTTTATTTCAAGCCATTGTAATTCTTCTTCTTTTTTTTTTGAGACATTGTCTTGCTTTGTAGTTCAGGCTGGCCCTGAGCTCAGCCTCCAACTCACATCACAGCAATCCTCCTGCCTCTGCCTCCCAAGTGCTGGGATTACAGGCGTGAGCCATCACGCCCGGCACTGTGGTATGTGGTACTGATTGCTGCTGGGTGTGAGTCTCCACACCCAGTATTGTATGTGGTTACCGGGAAGCAAACCCCGGCCCTTGCAAGACAGGTGCCAGAACCAATAAGCTAACTCCCCGGCCCCCCATTGTAATTACTCTTATTGGTGCTGAAACTGCCCTATCTTTGGCCAGTTGGAGCCCCTTTAAATTGGCTCCTGAACCCATTTGACACATCAGGTATCAAAGTCCGTAGTCTTGAATGGCCTCTTTGCTTGCTGGTATAATATGTCCCAGATGATTTTGTCTGCAAGGGGAGGAATCTACCCCTAACCGTCTCTCAGTAGGGATTGAGCCCAACACCTTCACACTGCAGTTACATTCCAGCCCTTACATGTTACAGAATTCTTTTTTTTTTTTTTTCAGTGTTTTGAGACAGGGTCTCAGTTTGTAGTTCAGGCTGGTCTTGAACACAGCCTTGAACTCATCAGTCTTCCTGCGTCTGCCTCTTGAGTGCTGGGATTATAGGCGTGAACCACCATACCTTGTAGGGGAAAAGGTAGCCATTTACCAGTTATGCAGAACTCCTGAGTTTCCTTATCACCAGTTCACAGGATGTTCTCCAGACATCTTGTTAAGTTTTGTGTTACTGAATCTTGCAAACAGATTGGTAAACACTGGGATAGGAATCAGTAAGAACTTCAAAGCTGTCCCAGGAAATGCTCCAGCCCACCTCTTCTGTTTTTACCACTATGCATTGCTACTTTGTATTAACTCCATAATAAAAGAGCTGTTGGAAGACAGTTTGGTGGTTCAGTCGTCTGAGGCTGTTCTCCCTGCAGGATCTCATCCCTAAGTGCCTCCTTTCTTTCTGTGACCCCGGACATACATCAGACTTACACTGGCAATACCTGGCACTGTGATATGTAGTACTGATTGCTGGTGGATATGTCACCATGTCGGGTATTGTGGTATGTGGTAACTGGGATCGAACTCGGGCCCTTGCCGCCTACAAGGCAGGCACTAGAACTACTGAGCTAAATCCTTGGCCCTCATGTTACAGAATTTTGAAACCCCATCTTTCTAAGTATCTGAGTTAGTGATGGGGAACCTTTTAGAGACTTTAATGCTAACCAGCCTGATGTGGCTCACGTGTTTGCCAGCACTGGTTTATGTCTTCCTGCCTCAGCCTGTCAGACTGTTGGGATATGGGCAAGCCACATTATGCATGACTGGCTCAGGCACTTTTATTTATTTGTTGACTTTAGCATGCGAATCTGGCACTTTTTAAAGTGAAAAATCTTATTGTTCACCGGAGCCCTGCCTTCTGTTGGGTTAAAGGCATCCCTCCTAGCATAGTGTCCCCAGGTCTGTTCTGCGAACTGGCCCATTCTTCCAAATATGCTGAGTGGTCTGTCATTTCCCAGACAAGCTGTTCTCTCCTGATTTGTGTCTTTGTGCATGCTGACTTCTTTGTCTGACTGTCCTCCTTGTCCCTTCTGTGATCCCATCCCCCACTTGGGCAGAACTGATGTCTTAGGCCCTGTCATGCTAAGGGAGCTTGGTGATTTACTGCAGCAGGCAAAACACATTGTTAAGCATTCATTAGTCACCTTCCCTCCTTGAGGACTGCTGTATATGAAACACATACACAGCAGGCACCACGCTTTTTCTTTTGTGGCTGCTTCCCAAGCTTGTGAACTTTGGTCTCATCTCCTGCTCCAGCTTCTGATTAATTCATTGCAATAAAACATTTGACAGAGCACTCTGTGGCTAAATAACCTACAGAATATTTACTAAGCATCTACTACGCTCGGCACCTGATTTCTTTACAACCTCTGAAGTAAGTATTGTCCTTGTTATATAGATCGGTATGAGCAAGTCGTTAGGGAGGTTGAAGTCCCCGCTGCCCAAGAATGGCTTGAGTCTGCATTTCTTTAATCGGTCTGTTCTCAGATCCCTCCAAATTTGCTCTTCTTGTCACTGTGCCTCAAAGGGTAGCCCCTGAGCTGGGCATGGTGCTGCACGCCTGCAAACCAAGCACTCTGAGAGACTAACGCAAGAGGATCACAAGTTCAGCTCAGTCTAACCTATCAACTTATCAAGGCTTTCTCTCAAAATATAATTAAAAAAAAAAAAGGCTAGGGGTGTAGCTTAGTGCAGAGACCCTGGGTTCCACCTACCCCAACTCCATCCTCATGAAAAAGAGCCCATGCTTCACTCCCATCCAAACCACCTGGATAGCTTGTTAAAACACGAGTGCCTGGATGATTCCATCGCAGGCCCACTGGATCAGAATCTCAGGGAGATGTGCTGGAAAACCGAATTCTGATCGGTCTCCCTGGAGGCGATTTTAAACAGTTCATTTTGAATAGGCGAAACATACAGTAGGACATTCAAATCATTCCACAGGGATAAGTGAAAGGCAAACACTCCACCCCATTCCCCAGTTGTCCAGTTCTCCTGAAACCACTTTTCCCCCCAAACAGTCACTTTTCCTGGGGGTGCAGCCCTCTGAAGACTGAGGACGCCATTGTGCTCCTGGGCTCCCCCAAGATGGCTAGGTCTCTGCACCCCGGAGCTCATGACAGGAATCGGTGTATGACCACCATCCGAGGACAAAGGGACCCAGGAGCAGATCTGGGTCCAGTAAAGGCCGCAGGAAATACTGCTCAGCATGTGTCTCACCTCCTGGTTTTGGGCCTTGCAGTGTTCTCCACTCTGGTCACCATTCATGCGCACGGCAGTCCTTGCTGGGGTGGTCTTGTCACAAGCAAAGATCTGGGATGCGCAAATGGGTGAGGGAGGGTAGGGCATCTGGGGGCAGTGGGGAGAGTCTGGGCCTCAACACGACCTTTCAACTTGTATTTGATTATTTCATAAGCATCAAACTTTCCCCTGTGAATATTCTTCAGAATCAGTGTTTTAAGCTTTCTGGGGTCAAAGCCTCTTTTGCTGTGAAAACTATGGAACTTATCTGTAGAAAAAGACACAAACTGGAAAAGCTTCACAACTACGACCCAGAGATATCCAGGAGGTCTAACTTTAAGAACTCCACATATAAATAAATGCCTTGTACTAAAATGCATGCTTTACAAAATGCCCTATATGCTTTTAATGAACCGGAAGGGTATTGCTATTTGCACCAAAGCACCCTGGCATGAACCTGAAGCCAGCTGGCTCAGGAGAGGCCTTGGCAGGGGTGCGGAAAACATAACGACTGACTTAGTGGTTAAAGCCTGTCCTCAGCTTTTAACATCACTCAGCTGGGCCCCTGTACTTCAGGCACATCGGGTGGTTTTTGAATGCCACCCTCCTCTGCTCCCTACTCATTTCTTGGGTGTCAGCGAGCGAATCCACTGTGGCCCAGGGGCGGTGGGCTGTGCTGGGAGCCGGCGGGCTCCGCATTCATCATTGTTCCCTGGCGCCTGGCACCCGCTGGGCTGCAGGCCCGGCCCAAAGCGCGTGGTTCTCTCCCGCGTGGCATTGCGCGCTCACAGGCCAAGCGCTTGGCCCGGCAGGTGTCTCCATCGCTCCTTCCAATTCAGACCGAGGCAGAGCCTGGGATCTGAGTCGGGCTGCGGGGTAACAGCCAGCCTGAGGGTGAGGGAGCTGGCGGCTTGGAGGAACCACCCTGCGAGGGCGCAACCCACGCTCGCGCGTGCACGCGACGACCCCGCCCACGGGCTGGCTCCGCCCACCACCCCGCCCAGCTCCCCGCCCACCCCTCCTAGACCTGAGTCTGGCTGCTGCTCAGACGCGCTTCGGTCCGCGTGCTCTATGGGGAAAGCGGCCGCTCAGAGTCGAGGGGGCGGCTGCGGCGGCCGCTCGCGAGGGCTGTCGTCGCTGTTCACTGTTGTCCCCTGCTTGTCGTGCCACACGGCGGCCCCGAGCATGAGTGCTGCCACGAACGGTTCTGGGTTGGAGCCCAAGCCTCAGCCCCAGCTGGTGCCGGCTCCGGAGCGGGAGTCGTCGGAACGCGTGCGGAGATCCGATCCCGGGTCTGAGATGTCGCCTGAACCGCGGTCGGGCTCCGGGCAGGAGACGGAGCTCCTGGGCGTGCGGCCGAGGTCGGAGGTGGGCCCCGGCGTGGGAGCGGGGTCGTTCAGCAGGGCCTTGGCGGAGCAGCAGACTCCTCTGGGGTCGGTGGTGGAGAGCGACCCCGAGTTCGCGTCGGTGTCGAAGCCTCTGCCCCCTCTGCGACCCGGACAGACCAAGACGTCTCTTGGGCTCCCAGGATCAGGGACTAACTCCATCTCCGGTGACCCAGTGGTCTCCCTCCCTCTGGACAGCTACAAGGGCTGGCTTCTCAAGTGGACCAACTACCTGAAGGGCTACCAACGCCGCTGGTTCGTGCTCAGCAATGGTCTGCTGTCCTACTACAGGTAGGGATGTCCCCAGGAGGGAAGTCTTTGGTGGGACATCCAAGGCTGGAGGGTGGTGATGCTGGGATGGTGACGGACGGCCTCTGGAGTTGGAGGAGAGTGCCATTGGCCTAAGGTCGTTTGGAAACATCTTTGTCAGAGAAGTCTCTGGACGGCTGCTAGTGGTTGGGGGCTCGGACCTCTGTCACTGTGGATTGAGAATCGTGGTGCAGTGGTGACGAAGTTCCCAACACTGCCCCAGTGAAACTGGTTAAAATGTGGAAGTTCCCAAAGTCTGCCTTTTCTTTCTTACTGATGTTCTCTGGGTATTTTTCCAGGGGATGGTTGGTTTAAGCGTTTTGATCTTAGATCACTCTCAGTGGTTCTCAAACTTGAGCGTGTGTTAGAATTCCCTAAAGTGCACGTTGGAACAAATGAAGGTTTTTTTCCCCTCGGGCTTAGAGAGGGTCTGAGAGTTGGCTTGGCTTTCTTGTGTTTTTTCTCTTTCTCTTACTGGAAAAAGAGCCCACGGCCTTTGCACTGAGCTACGTTCCCAGACCCCCTCCTCTGTTTTCGAGACAGGGTCTCACTATGTAGTTCAGGTTGGCCTTGAACTCATTTTGTAGCCTAGGATAACCTCAAATTTTCCAGACTTTTTTTTTTTTTTTCTTATTTTGAGGTAGTCTCCCTGAGTTGCCTAGGCTGGCCTCAAATTTACAATCCACCTGCCTCCACCTTCTAACTGCTGGGATTACAGGTGTGTGTCATTATGCCTAGCTGAGTGAATTCAACTCTCAAAAGCCAGCTCTTGTGGAGACTGGAGATATATCCTAATGCTCACGCAGCCATGCTCAGCTTCTCTGTTTTCTGTTTTTACCAGGTGATCCTAAACAGCAGTGATCAAGACTATGAAAGTAGAGTCCCAGCATGGCAGGAATGCCCAATTCTAGTGGAAATAAAACCTCATGTTTTTTTGTTTGTTTTTATTAGAATAGCAAAGATGTCCAGTCTTTTTTCTTCAAATAACTATGTAGGATAGAAAAATACGATCGTTTAAATTGATAGAAAAAAATGATCATTTGAATTTAAAAATTTTATTACAGAAAAAGACACATTGTCACTAATCTCCCTCAAAATACTCCCCCTTATTTTGGACATATTATTCTTGCTACCCTGTGTGTGTGTGTGTGTGGTATTGGGATCAAACTTAGTCCCTTGTGCTTCCAAGGTAGGCGAGGTACCACTTCAGCCAAATCCCTGGCCCCATTTTGCTACTCTATAAAGTAGTTCTGGAAACCCTTTCTTATGTGTGTCTTTGCTTATGCACTGTGGCTGCCTTGATATCTTGAAGTGATTCAAAACGTGTGTGTGTGTGTGTGTGTGTGTGTGTGTGTAGACCTTGTGGTTGCTAGACAGGCCTGAAGCCGCTGAGCTAAATCCCTAACCCTAAAACTTCTATCTTTTATGATCATTTGACTTTGAGGGAGAGCCAGAAATTTCATGGTGCCAGATCTGGTGAATAAAATGGATGAACACACCCATGATGTTCTTACAAACCTGCTTTTCCATTGGATGGCAGTTGGCAGCTGCATCCGCCATATTTTTTTATCATACCTGTGAAGATACTCATGAAAGAGTCTCCCAGAACTGCTTCAGAGAGTTGTAAAAACAGTGAGATAAGCGCGTTTGAAGTAAGGGGAAGTATTGGAGTGGGGATGGGGTGAGAGGCTTGGGGGAGATTAATGGCTATATGTCTTTCACTGCAATACACTTTAAAAAATTTAAACCTTCAGTGTAAATTGTGGTCGCCCCTTATAGATAGTTGCTTTTGGAAAGTAGCAATTTGCAGATTTTTTAAGTAACTAGTAAAATTTATTGGTGCTTGTTGATAAGGTTGTGGAGGTAAATCTTGGATTGGTGGGCAGGAAGGCGTGGGAGCAATTTGTGCGTGTGCGCATGCTTGCAGGCCGTGCCCCGCCCAGCTCAGCTCAGCTCAGTTCAGATGTTTCAGTTTTGGATACCTGTGGAGTCCCAGATGGACACAATTGTTGTTTGGCTCACCTGAGTGGAATGAGTGATTGTTTACATTTATTCAGTCTCCCGGTCTTGTTAAGTTCCATTTAAAACTAGCCAGGAGGGCTGGGAATTTAGCTCAATAATACCATTACCTACTTTGGAAGCATAAGGACCCAAGTTGGATCCCTGATGCTGCAAAAACAAACAAAAACCCTCCCCAAACCACTAAACTGGCCAGGAAACTGGGGCTGAATGAATGAACTGCAGGGGCTCACCCAGGGGCACCCAGCTTAGAAGCCTCTAGCCATGAGTAAGAAGTGGGGCTGGAATGGCAGGTTCTCTGAACCTCAGATTCTGCCTCAGTCACCTTTGCCATTCTTTACTTTTTATTTAGTTTGATCTCATCAACATATAATCTCTAAAATGAAACATTTATTTGTGCATTTTTAGGAACACATTGATTACACGCATGACAGATAATTTGTACCATCTGCCTCTTTTTTCCTACTGCTCCCTCCCCTCCCAACGTGCAAAAGCTTTGCTTCTATTTTTGCCTATTTTCATTTTTTCTTGTCCCTCACTTCCTTTCTCTCTCTCTCCTTCCTTGTTTCCCTTCCCATTTGAACATTTTCTTCCCATTTCCCAATATCTGTTACTCATTTTAGTTCTTATTTCCACTTTTGGCTTCTTCTACCAGAGAAACAATGCAGTATTTAACATGGATGTCTGATTTATTTAAGAGTATGGTCTCTAGGTCCATCCACAATCAACATGATTTTATTTTTTAATTTAATTAATTTATTTATATTTTTTAGGTTTTTTGAGACAAAGTCTTGCTTTGTAGTTCAGGCTGGCCCTGAGCTCAGCCTCCAGCTCACATCACAGCAATCCTCCTGCCTCTGCCTCCCGAGTGTTGGGATTACAGGCGTGAGCCACCACACCCGGCACTGTGGTGTGTGGTACTGATTGCTGCTGAGTGTGAGTCTCCACGCCCAGTACTGTATGTGGTTACCGAGATCGAACCCAGGTCCTTGCACTTGCAAGACAGGCACCGGAAACACTGAGTTAATCCCTGGCCCTTATTTTATTTTTTGAGACAGGGTCTCACTTTGTAGTTCAGGCTGGCCCCTAACTCACAGTGTAGCTCAAGCTGGTCTTGAACTCACAGCAATCCTCCTGCCTCTGTCTTCCAAGTGCCGGGGTTACAGGCATGAACCATTGTGCCTGGCATTATGATATGTGGTAACCAAGGAATCGAACTTGGGACCTTGTGCTTGCCAGGCAGACGCTGGAACCACTGAGCTAAATCCTCAGCCCCAAAATATAATTTTAAAATCTAATTGTTTTCTTTATAAGAAAGGTCAGTCAGTCTCCATCCATCCATCCATCCATCCATCTGAGTTTCATGGGACTTTTAAAAATGGTGCTGAGGATTGAACCAGAACCTTTATGCTTTCCTGCTGAGCTACACTCCAGCTCTCATGGACTTATTTGAATGCTGTGTAAAGTCTAGCATGAGTGTGGCCCTACTTATGCATGTTCCTCTTCTGTCTCATTATGGAAATTCTTGCATACAAGTAAGACTTCTTTTTGGATGGAATTATTGATTTGGGAAAATATTCACCTTACATGATAAATTATCTCCGAAAGTATTAGGATAATTTATTCCCCTACCAGCAGTGAATAAAAGATTCCATGTATTTATATTTTGTGTAATACTTTGTATAATCAGGATTGATTTTTGCCAGTCTAAAGGGTATATTATAAATCTCATTGTAGTTTGTTTGTGTTTTTGAGACAGTCTTGCTGTGTTATTCAGGCTGGCCTTGAACTCACTATGTAGCCCAGGCTGGCCTTGAACACACAGTGATCCTCCTGCTTCAGTCTCCTGGCTCAGCTTCTAGAGTGCTCGAGAGACAGGTCTGCATCACCATGGCTGGCTCACTGAAGTCTTGACTTGTATATCAGTCCCCATTATTTTTACATTAGTGGAAAAACAGTAGGAGTTTAGATAGGCAAGGATTTTTCCTTTAGGTGGGATTTGTTCCAATCATTTGCCTTGGATTTTATTTGAAAAGCTCATTTAATTACATAAGCTTTTTCTAAGGGACATAGTGCATAGTGTCAGCGGATGAACTTAGTAACGTTTGTTATCCAAAAAATGCTCCTTGTAAATATTACTGGATGTAAAAAGTATCTCTGGAAGCTACAGGTGGTCAGCAGAATTTTACTTCTTTCCAATAACGTGCTGGGACTATAAATAAGAAGAGACTTTTATTTTCTTACTCGGCTGTCTTAATTATGTCTATTCAAATACCAACAGAGAATATGGTTTTGCCTTCCATTACTTAGATTGTTAGTTCCTATTTTAAATATTTCATATCTAGTTCTTGTCTAAGGGGATATGTCATTACAGAAAATTAGGAAAAAAATTCATAAATAATACAGAATTTTCATAGGTATTGGCTTTGGCAAGTCCTGACAGACTGAAATCCCAGCTACTCAAGAGCCTGTCAGGAGGATTACAAATTTGAGGCCAACCTGGGCCACTTAGGAAATTCTGGCTTAAAAAAGTAAAAGGGACTCGGGTGCGGCTCAGTGCTCCCTGATTTTAGTCCCCAGTAACAGGAAAAAAACAAGTATTCTGCATACAATCTTTACTCACGTTGACAACAACAATGATTAGGTCAGGCAAATTTCTGCTTTTTATACTACTTGTACATTTGCAACATTATGAATGACATTCCCTAGAACTGACTCTCTGTTTCTCTCTGTGTCTCTTTGTCTCTGTGTTTCTCTATCTCTCTTGGTCTCTCTCTCTCTCTGTCTCTGTGTCTCTGTATCTTTATATCTTTGTGTCTCTGTCTCTCTGTCTCTGTGTCTGTCTCTGTCTCTCTGTCTCTCTCTTTTTCTTGAGACAGAGTCTTGCTATGTAGTCCAGGCTGGCCTTGAACTCACGGTGATCTTCCTGCCTCAGCCTTCAGAGTGCTTAGATCACATGATGATTTCAAACGGCAGCATTTATTTTAACTTAAGTGTTGTTCAGATGGATCTATGTGTCTGCATTGATGGTACAGTGGTGAGCATGGCTGCCTTCCAGACTGATCTGTGCTTAGTAATGGCTCTGCCTGTCAGCAAGGAAGATCTCAAAGAAATTAGTCTAGGTATAGGAGAAAGAAGTTTGTGATCAAAGAGAAGTAAATTCTGAAATGCTCTGGCTGAGGAATATCACCTCCTTAATGTAGAACACCAATGGCTTAACTCACAGACATGCTTACCCAGTTTCATGTTCTGGGGGAACACTTTGCAATAAATAGATGGTCTTTTCCATCTCCTTCATTTCTCCTTTGAGTATTATTGAAACTGACATTGAAGACACCACAGTATCTTAAATATTTGTTGATATGGGTCCATTTTGGGGTGAGGGCCAGTAAGAGAATGATGCACCAAGATATCTTTGCCTCTAGATGGGTTGTGTGCTCTGTCCTCCAGCTCCAGTGAGCTCAACTCTCCAGAGCCAGCTCCTATGAAAACTAGGCACCAAGAGATGGTTTTTTTCAATGTCAACTTCAGTAATACTGGAAAGAAGAAGAGATGGAGATGACCATCCGTTGCAAAGTGTCCGCCAGAGTGTAAAATTGAGTAAGCAGGTCCGCATATTAAGTTGTTGGTGTCCGACATAGAGGGTGGGCGCTCTAGGAGGTCGTCTTATTTTGGGTTTGGCTTTAATTTGGACTATCATTCATTCAATGTTTCATACTACAAGATTGTTAAGCTGAAAAGGAATGCACAAGTTGCTTATGTGGAAGTCTATGTTAGAAGTATATTTGCTAACATCTCATATCGAGGTAACAAATGGACTAACAGCATGTTTTGGAGCACAGTGTATTGCCAATCATTCTTAGCGAGTTCTGGGAACACGAACTGTCATTTTGCCTACAAAACCTGCACCTCCTCTTAACTTTACTCTTTCTATGAATAGCTGAAACCTTCTGAGTCATATTTGCCGCCTGCTCCCTCCTGCATCCCACATCCGATGGAATTTCCAAGCCTTCCTGTCTCTGTCCTTTAGTCTTTCCTCTCCACCCCTGCTGCCATATAACGGTGCCATTCTACCTTTTGATTACCTGGTGTTCCAGCTTCCAAATGCTGCCCCGTCCAGTGTATTCCTGCTGTGGTGCTAACTCTCTACTTTTAGAGTCCTGGGGTCAAGTCATTTTCTCCAGTTTCCTCTTTTCGCTGTTCTACCTGCTATGTAAGCACATCCCTGCATTGAATTTCTCCTATTTGAAAGACCCACAATAGGGCTTGACTTCTTCAAGGACTGAGTCTTCATCCTCTGGGAGGTTACAGTGTATGCCTGTGGGCATTAGGGTAGAACACTTTGTGCCAAAAGGATTAACATCTTTGCATTCCCGATAGAGCCGAGCATGGTGCTTTGCCACGGAAGTGTGCTCCCTAGTTTGGTTAGTCTGTGAAGGGGTGAATGAGTGAGAATCGCCTGTGAGTTTGTGGGGTTTCAGAAAGTCAAGAGTGTTTGTGCCAAACTTTGATGTGTCTTCAGTTTTAAAAATTGTATCTACTGAAATAAGATGGGGAAGCTAAATTGGAGGTTGCAAGCTCAAGCTGGCAGTGCAGAAAAGTGACAGTTGAGAAATGTGGATATTAAATGTGTTGCAGTGGAAGATTCAATAAATCAATACCTTCTTTCTTTTCTTTTCTTTTTTGTTTCTTTTTTTCTTTTTTTGAGTCAGGATCTTACTATGTAGTCCAGACTAGCCTTGAACTCAGTATGTAGCCCAGCTGGCCTTGAACTTATAGTGATTCTTCTGCCTCAGCCTCCTACGTGCTGGGATTACAGGCATGTACCACTATCCCTGACCATCCAGTACCTTACCTCTGAGGTCCTATTTGTATATCCATAGAATTATGTTTGTACGTGTGTTCTGTATCTGCCTAGGATGAGTCACTTTGTAGAATTGGCAGTGACTAAAGGAATGCAATAACTAAAGCTTTGCTAAAACTTTTTTTTTTTTTTTTAATTTCAGAATTTCTTTTTTGAGGGAGGGGCTACTGAGGATTGGAGCCTTTGCACTGATCTACATTCCTGGCCTTTTATATATATTTTTTTCTTTTTTTGTTTGTTTGTTTTTGTTTTTTTGTTCTTTTTTTGTTGAGACAGGGTCTGACTTTTCTGGTTCAGGCTGGCCCCGAGCTCAGCCTCAAACTCACATCACAGCAATCCTCCTGCCTCTGCCTCCCGAGAGCTGAGATTACAGGCATGAGACACCATGCCCGGCACTGTGGTATGTGGTACTGGTTGCTGCTGGGCCTGAGTCTCCACGCCCAGTATGGTATGTGGTTACCGGGGATCGAACCCAGGTCCTTGTGCTTGAAAGACAGGCGCCGGAACCACTGAGCTAAATTCCCAGTCCCCCTGGCCTTTTGTATTTATTTTTAAATTTTGAGATAGAGTTTTGCTAAGTTGTTCAGTTGCCCAGGTGGGTCTCAGGCTTTCGATCCTAATACCTCAGTCTCCTAGACTGCGGTGACTGTATGTGGGCACCACAACGCCGAGCCTCAGAATCTTTTCCTCTAGCTTTTTACACATCTGCTGATGGCTTTGCATGTGTTATATGTGGGCAGCAGACTGTGGATCAAAGACGAAGCCTTTACTTTAAACTGTTGGATCCCATTAGATAACAGAACTTACCATCTGTGGGGTTCTGGTCAGTGATTTCCGGTTTCTGGTTTCAGTGTGGGAGCCCCAGCTGTGCTGCCCTGTTGAGCAGCAAAGCAGAAGCTCCTGGACAGCACCAGGACTCAGTTTTCTGAGTCAGTCCTCACTGGAGTCTTCTTGTGTCCAAACCTAATCCCAGGCTGATGAGTTCCAAGGAGAGCTCATACAATTTAGCATATACAGTAGTCATATGTGTGGTTGTGTTTTATTCCAAAAAAAGGATGCAAATACAGTCACCAAAGGAAGGGGCCTGAGACAAAGTTCAGGAAAAATAAGAGGCAAGTGTCTGAGGATCTTCTAACGGTGTCATACAAGACAAACTTACTTCCTCTACGTGTTATGGCAACATACGTGAAACAGTGCTGACCAGGGAGTCGCGCTGGAGACTCAGCCCAGGGATTTTGCGGGGGGCTGATCACAGGGGTCCCTTCTGCTTGGTATATACCTAAATACAAGGTTCCCAGAAAGGAAAGTAGATACTTGACCTATATCACATTGTTGTGTAAGTGGCTTAGGCACAGTGAGTTACCTTATCAGTTAGGAAATAGTACGAACCTTCTATAAATCCAGAGGTCCCAAATGCCAGTCAGGCGCCAACCTTGGAATCAGGCTTTTCAAAAGATGAGCAGTTTTAGACCTACTATGTGGATGAGCTGTGTGTGGTATTGGGGATTAGACTTAGGCTTTCGTACTAGGCCACCTCTCCTCGCTTCTTAAATTTTGAGGCAGGGTCTTGCTAAGTTGCTTAATGCCTGTGCTGTATTGGGCTCAAACTTGGGATCGTCTCACCTCAGCCTGTGATTATAGGCATGCACCTGCTACTGAACCTGGTAACTTCCCTGGGCAGAGGGGAGGATTTGTTGATCTACGGTTAGGGCTTCCTGTGTGCTTTGGAATTGTTTGTGACAGCGAGCACGCACTGAACTTGGCTGTGTTGTTTGTTGGTCTCCTGACTGCCAACGACATCCAGGCAGTGTGATGCCTTGGCGGCCCTGTGCACCATGCTCAGACCACCGGAGTGAAGGACGAGAGACGTCTGCACACCTCTGGCCACCTGATTTAGGCCAGATGCCTTGGAAGCTTCCCGGACAGTTGGGTATTCAAGCATATGCTTTTTACTACTCCTGTGATGTTCTGGGTTATAACTGGCAAACCGAAGAAGGACAGGCCTGTGTAGAGAGTGTGAAGTTCCTTAGGTAAGGTCAATTTCTATTTATGCCAAGGGGAACAAATGGCAGAGGAAATGGGCCCGTTTCCTGCACAGCTATGCCAGATACGACATGTGGGAAGGAGGAGATAGCGAGGAACACCTCTGAACAGGACCGAAATTGGCAGATCAGCGTGTGCTGACTCATGTACCAGGTGTCACCATACAGATGGGGCTTTACCAGGCGCCTCTCCTGACTGTGCCATGGAATAAACTGTTGGTGAGTTTTGGAGTCAGGCTGGGTGCTGTATGCTTTTTTTTCTTTTATGTGTGATAGTTTCCAGTTCTTTTTTTTTTTTT
>PVIR01011882.1:0-45923 GCA_004026965.1 Petromus typicus | reverse complement strand
CAGTTTGTGATTGCTACATCTTGGAAACAACCCAAGTGTCCATCAACTGGAGACTGGATAAAAAAGCTGTGGTTCTTCTACAGAATGGAGTACTACTCTGCCATACAAAATGATAAGTTTGAATCATTTCTACTTAAATGGACATACCTTGAGGATATCCTCATAAGTGAAATAAATAGGTCACAGATAGGTACATATCACATCTTTTCTCTGGTATGAGAAAATGAAGATGTAAATGAGTCCTAGCATTGTATGTTATATATTGTGAAATAGAAAATTCTCAATGTAAAATAAGGTGAAAGAAGACAATGTTGAGATTGTAACAAAAAAGTAAGGAAACAAATTTTATATATATGGGGGGGTGGTAGGGTGGGTGGGGCTATGGGAAAAAATGCGAATTAAGTTGTGTCTTATACTGGTACAAATCCCCATTATGGAGTGCAATCATGATATGTATATTTAATGTACCAATAAAGATAATTTAAAAAAAAACATTTCTGCTGAAGAAGGAGTTACAAGGGCAACACCCAGTATTATTATTATAAGTATTTTACCATAATGACCACCATCATGGTGAGTACCTTTTTAAAATATCCACACTCAGTGACTATAAAACAATAATATATGAAAAAGGTTATATTCCAGTCAAATTATTCTTGTCTTTTTTTGTGCGCATGCTTACCTATATCTGTTACACTAGGGAAAACAGTTCACAAAACATGACTATTCAGAAACATTTGGGATAAAACTTCATATCCTGTTCCCCTTGCAGGTTCATGGAGGCAGCAGGTACCATACAGAGTGAGGATGAGCCCGGCTGGTGTCCACAGTCTATGCTCTGCCCTTCTGTACATGGCCCAGCAACTCTCTCTGTCAGCAACAACAGCAGAGAGAACATTTGTATCTCCTTCCAAGGCAAGGGATTCACTCTGCATAAAGTGAGCTATCAAGATCTAAACCTAGGGCTGGGGATATAGCTCAGTGGTTCCAGCGCCTGTCACACAAGGGCCATGGTTCGATCCCCAGTAACCACATAACAATACTGGGCGTGGAGACTCACGCCCAGCAGCAATCAGTACCACATACCACAGTGCCAGGCGTGTTGGCTCACGCCTATAATCCCAGCACTTGGGAGGCAGAGGCAGGAGGACTGCTGTGATGTGAGTTGGAGGCTGAGCTCAGGGCCAGCCCAAAGTGAGACCCTGTCTCAAAAAAAAGCCAAAAAAAAAGGATCTAAACCTAGGATCTCAGGAGTCATTGGGTTAAGATAAAGGTTGAGACTCAAGATCAGAAATGGGGCCGGGGATTTAGCTCAATGGTTCTGGTGCCTGTCTTGCAAGCGCAAGGAACCGGGTTCAATCTCCGATAACCACATACCTGTACTGGGTGTGGAGACTCACGCCCAGCAGCAATCAGTACCACATACCACAGTGCCGGGCGTGGTGGTTCACGCCTGTAATTCCAGCACTTGGGAGGCAGAGGCAGGAGGATTGCTGTGATGAGTTTGAGGCTGAGCTCAGGGCCAGCCTGAACTACAAAGGGAGATCCTGTCTCAAAAAACCTAAAAAAAAAAAAAAAAAAAAGATCAGAAATGTATGCCTTAAGAGAAAACCAGCACAATGAACAGAGACCCTGAGGGTCCTACTCTTTTTCTACTTCATGCACACTCTTTAAGCAGTGACTGAAGTGACTTTAAGGAAGGAAAAGATCCCTCCAGATATTGCTACTGAAGCTCTCATAGTAAAAATGCCAGCATTCCAGTGCAACACCACAGGGTTAAATTCATCAATCAGAAAAACCTAGTTCTCTACACAGACATGGTGATTAAAAAACAAGGTTAACAAACCTTTGTGAATAAAAGGTGTGAAATAAAAGGATCTGAAAATAAGCTACTTTTAGTTTTGGCTACCTGGGAAGAATCAAAGGGGCGAGTGAGGGGTGAAGGGAGCTTCTTTACCCTCTCACGTGCAGTCTGTATGCTTCACATATTGTCTCAGTAAGCATGCATTAGTTTATTTTTTAAAAGATACAGATAATGGCCTAAAAGCAAGATGCTTTTGCCCTGTTGTCTGGGTAACAACAACAGAACAGAGGAGCAGTTCAAACTCCAGGTAAGATTCTTTTCCAGGGTTCCAGGGCCAGTGTGGTTTACTGCTGAGCATGATCAGAATCCAAGGTGTCACGGAAACCATAAACTCGAAAACCACCAGCATTCAGTTCCTGGCTACTTAACAACATACCACATAGTTTGCCATGTTTTCTTCCTTTGCGTGGAAGATGGTGTCAGAGACAGAGCGTAAGACTTCTGCCTTCCAGACAGATGTGATTCAGCCTGATTGGCTTCCCAAATTGGTTATCAAGGGACAAAATGGAGACAAAAATTGTATTATGACTAGATTCTCTGCTTGGTAAATATAGTAATCAAATTATTTCATCCAATCATATGATATTTTGCTACAGGAACGTGGAATGCTCCACAGTAGAAGAGCCGGATTAACTGTCTCTCAGTGAGCAGACAACCCAGGGTATTAATTGTGTCTCTAATAACATCGACATTATAAACAAAGCCATGAAATATTAGGCTATTATATCAATTTAATTTAGTAAGCCTTTTAAAATAATTTCAACTGCAAAGTGAATCTGCACATTATAAACAAGTGTGCAGATTTTATAATTTTACATATTCTTGATTTTAACAATTTGACTTTTAGATTCCTTTACGAGTACATTAATTGCTAAAATAATTAAATCAGAAAATGTATAAGAATTCAAGCACAGAGAATTTCTTCTTCTAATGAAGTCCAAAGTGAGCAAATGAGCATCTGCTCTCTGGTGGTAATTCATGGATCCAGTGTCCTTCCTTCTGGGGCTACCCGGTCTGCCATGTCCACCTTGCAGCATCGAAAGGTGATTGCACAGCATGCGTCCAAGACATCCTAACTACACATCTGTACAATGTGTTTAAACTGGAAAACTTCAGAGAATAGATGGACAACTAACAAGAGCTAAACCAATGACTCATACTCATGCTAGGCATACGAAGGGCCTGGTGTCTCAGTGCACAGGACGTTCGTGGACCAGGGTTTGGAGTAGTGGGCATCATTCCTGCTCATATCCTACTTTACCACAGACTCATGGCCAACTGCAATGTAGAATGAAAAATATGGACTCACCACCATATCCTCAAGGAAGAAAAGAATGTAGAATTTAGTAAAGCTCTTTCTACTGCAATGGCCTACCTGAAAAAGATTCATCCTTTAGTAATGACATAAAATTCTTGTCCTCAGAACACTTCCATTTGAGTGAGGAATGTGGGAAATAATAAATAAACCAGTGGCTACAACACAGTTTCAGGTAATTATACATGCCATAAAGTAAAAATACATTAGGAAAAGGGTAAACTTCAGATTAATAAAACAAAAGCAGAAAGAAAATGAAGTGAAGCTCAGGAGGCTCCTGTGGGAATATCTGGGGCATGAGCTTCCAAACTAGAAAGGATGAGCTGCATTTTTTACAAGCATGTCAAGTCACCCAGGCAGAAATGTTTTCTTTGCATTTTAAATTAGTTTAATAAATACAGAATCATGACTATCACTTCCTGCTATGTCACATTCTTTTAATAGAAAATGATGCTTCCTTTTTCAGCTGCTTTGAAAAAGAATAGCTGAAATTTTCTGTACAATTGATGTGACCATTTGAAGCACAAAATTATTTTACTTTAGAAAATATATTATAATAGAAAATGGAAATATCTGGACTTTTGAAAGAAATAACTGGAGACATTTTAACTCTTCTTCCTTGTTTTCAGTTGTATTGGAGATCCAACTTAAATTCATTCATATAAATGAGGAAATGTACTGGCTCCCCAAGCTACATGAAATGTTGGTTCACTAACTTTTTTCTCTGTCCTCAAGACTCTTTCTCCATTCTTATTTCCATTCCAAACAATTTATCTTATTTCAGATGCCTACCTCCATGTCTGTGCAAAGACAGTAGAATGGATTTCAGTTATCAATTACTTTTCAGTCTTTAAATGATACGATGCTACTATAATAATCCCCCAGGACTTCCCGCTGCTCTCTGTACAGCACCAGGGTGAGCCCTAGTGGACCTCACTTGACTGACATACTTCCCCATGTACTTTTAATCTCAAGGTAGGTGCCTTAAAACTATTTTCTCAAAGATTAGGAAGTGCTGACAGAAAAACGTGTTGTTGGATAGATTGAAACAACAGAGCTCCACCCCATCTATTGCTACTAATATTGTCATGAAAGAAAAGGTATCATGCATGTCACTATGTGGCACCGGTGTCAGGAACAAGGGCACTTGGGTGTGAGCACTGGCTTCGCAGATCCCTAGCTGTGTCACCTGAGGTACTTCTTTAAGTTTGGCCTCTTCACCTATTAAATTCTGAAAACCAAGCCAGGGATTTAGCTCAGTGGTTCCAGCGCCTGTCTTGCAAGTTCAAGGACCCTGGTTTGATCCCCTGGTAACCACATACAATACTGGGTGTGGAGACTCACCCCAGCAGCAACCAGTACCACATACCACAGTGCCGGGCGTGGTGGCTCACGCCTGTAATCCCAGCACTTGGGAGGCAGAGGTAGGAGGATTGCTGTGATGTGAGCTTGAGGCTGAGTTCAGGGCCAGCCTGAACTACAAAGCGAGACTCTGTCTCAAAAAACCTAAAAAAAAATAATTCTGATAACTGTAGCAAACAATAGCTCTAAATATAAAGGAAGAAACTGAACTGCAGAGAAATTCAACAACTGTGGCCAGTATCACACAGACGCTAAATGACAGATCCAGGATTGTGTTCGATTCCACATCAACAGGATCCCCAAGCTCATCTTGGGACCAGATTACATTGTCATAATGATTATATAAATTCCTTGTCTTCAGGGACTACTGAAGTAGTCACTTTCCCTTAAATTAAATAGCATTCTTTTTGTCCTTTGGATGTTCACCCTTTGAATTTCCAAACCTTCATCCTACTACTTGGCCCGCTATTTTCAGTGGACTTACGACCACAAAAAGAATGAAATGATTAAGAAAGGAAAAACCAGTTAACCAAGACAAGAAATACCAGAAATTCTGCTACTGGGGATTTATTGCATTAGATTATGGTTTCGATCTGTGCAAATGTATAATGTTCTCGTAAGCTGAGGCCTGTTCTATTAATCCAATCCCAGTTTCATCATTTATAAAAACAGAGTTATCATTTGCCTTACAGAGATTAAATGACAGACATTTGTGGTAGTGTCTTTCAAATGATACATTGCTAAGAAAAAAATAAGGCACATTACTGATAATGACAGGAAGAAGAAAACTTCATTATCAGTTCCTTAAATCTTAGTATGAACAGGTTTCAGATTCTGTCCTACCAGTAGCTTTTGAAAGAATCGCTCAGGGCTGAAAACTTGTGGCAAAGTTCATTCTGCAGTAAGGGAAATGCCAGGACAAGAGCCTGAGGACAGCAAGAGATCAGTGATTCTTACAGTTCTGCCTATGGCCCTGGCATTGCGCATGTTCCCATATATGAAACACAAACAGTTAATTACATGGCTCAAGAATCAAAGGTCCCCTCCAGCACTCTGGCACAAATCTAAACTGCAGCTGATTTAAAAGTGCAAGTTCCGAAGCAATTTATAGTACGTATTAAAATATCTATTTCAACAAGTGAACTTTGTGCATTTGCAAGTGAAGAAATTAACACCCATAAATTGCTTTGGATACAGTATTGTCACTTGTGCACTATATTAATTTACTATGCTAATTAACTTACTGTCTCACACCAAGTCCACATGCCCTCTCTGGGATGGATTTATATTAACATCACTGTACATGACCCTTCTAACTCTGACAAGTGTCCTCCGATGTATAGACACATATCTTCCAGAATGTGTCGCTGTTACAAATATTTCCATTATATGAACCATGACTCTAATATATGTGATGCCATTTAGTTTTATTTTTAGCATTTGTAATTTAAGTGTCATCAGTCTCGTTTGGTGACTTCCTATTTTACCAAACATTTTTAGGTGAAGGGACAAAGACACATTGTACTTATAAACAGAGCAAGGACATTAGAGTAGTAAACTAGCTCATAACAAAGATCTTATGAAATTAAAGAGTAAGACAATCTATAGCCAGGCCTCATGAAAACCAAAGGGACTAGACATAGGATGCTTTTGCCAGAGAATAATTCTCTTGATCTCTGCATCCCTTTTTTATTGGCTCTTCACTCCATCTTTGTGCTCAATTCCCTTTCTCATGTATCAAAAACAGAACTCAGCATGGGTGGCCAAGTGGAATGATTCGACTTTTCATTCACAGTAATGGTGTCAAACTACTTGCAAAGTATCAGTCCAAATTCTTGGGTGAGAGCATAAAATCTAACCGGCGTGGTCAGTCTAACTGATTACTTTGCCTTTGGAAAACTGAGCGCAGATCCAGCCAGTTATGGGCAGGGGAGACAGTGGCATGAACTCAGCTTTCCCCTCATCAGAAGCTGCAGGCACAGCCCGTTCATTCACATGGGTGAAGGGCCTATCCAATTAAAAAGTAGAGTCAAAGGAATGGGAAAAAAATGAGAATTAAGTTGTGTCATATACTGGTACAAATTCTCATCACTGAGTACAATCGTGATGTGTATATATAATGTACCAATAAATATTTGAATTTAAAAGTAGAGTAAATTTAGAAATCCTTTCTGTAATTCACAGAAAGTACCTAAAGCAGTGTGAAGAATAACCAAAAATTCATATGTTTACTGAACAAAATTCAGAGATGAGTAAAATCATGAATCAAAAATAGATGAAATCATTATTAAAAGAATTAAATATCAAAGAGTAGTTTATAAAAATAAGACAGAAGAATACCTGCTGCTGCTAACCTAAGGCACAGTAGCCTATCGAAAGTTAAAGCCTTAGCACCTGAGGTAGAAATGATAATCCCTATCCTCAACAATGGAAAAGGATGAATAGGCTGGCAGTGTGAGTTTTCAAGGAAGCAATTTGGTTTTGAGAACAAGAAGAGACAGTACCGGGAGAGAAATCAGATAGATAAGGAATTTATTGGTCAGTGAGCAGCAGGGGGAAAAATAAAAAAACAGTTCACCATAAACAGACCCACAGCCTCATCTCTCCTTTGCGTAGACAGAAGGTGCAGCTCACAGAACCCACATACAAATCTCTAGGCAATAGAGAGTGTTCTTGCTCACAGCAATCCATCTCTCACATGCTTCCCAAAGAAAAATCCTCCTGCAAGTGGCTCATCCAGGAAGAGTACCTTCATTCAAGGAAGACATAGCACAGAATAGTTAGACAACATGAGAAAATGATTAGGGCTTGGAAAGAAAAAAATTACTCCAAAGAAAAATATTTCCATAGAGCAAGTGAAAGTCATGACTACAACATATCACTAAGATACTAAAATACAAAGAAAGGAAATGCCAATGGCAAAGCTCAAAAAAGAAAAGATGTAGTACTGTATATTAAGGTAGAGTAATGAGGTAAATTAAATTCTCAACAGCTGTCAGGGTGGGTATTAATTCATAAGGACTTGCTGTTGTTTTTAATGTCTAATATATTACTAAAAATTTTCAAAAAGAAAGAAAAGATAAAGAAATGGAGATAGTATTAAAAGCAACAAGACAGACACAGAAAAAGAGAAAAACCAAAAACATATTGAAGAGTAATAAAAGAAATAGAAATAGTATGAGAAAATCCAGCAAAAGAGAAAGTCAAAAAATAATGTTCATGTCATTTATGTTTTGAGTATAGCATACTATTTAAAGTAAAATTAGTATGGTAGTTGAAAGTATAAATAAATATGGTTGAAATTAAAAAGTACATCCAAGAATATACTCAACTTTTCATTGATCAAAATCAGAAACTATCTTAAAACTCAAGGATGAAAAAAATTATACAAAGTGATGGCTCCAAAGATACCCATTAATAAAAATGTATCAAAATCTTCAAAATATATACACATATGTATAATAAAGAAAATGCATAGCATGCAGTAAAAGATTTCAAAACAAAATTGAAACATACAAATCACATGAAAATGAAAGATATAATACCAAACATATGTGCCATGATTGTAAGTGTAAAAGGCTAAGTACCTCCATCAGGGGAAAAGTACCTTCAGAAAGAATCAAGAAAATGTCTACCATCTAAAATCATACTCCTAAGAATAATTCAGAATGGCTGAAAGTCAAAGGTTGGAAAATAGTAAACATAAACAATTTAGCATTAACTAAGCCTGCATTCATTAAAAAAAAACTAATCAATGAAATAAACACCATTTTATTCCAAAGAACAGCTGGCTTGGCATACAGGCAAGAGGGACATTCTTTACACATGACATTGGCTTGCCCAGTGACATGGTCCCTCAGATATCACTTATCCAGACATGCTGGTCTCTGTGCCTGACAATGTTCCCTTGACATGATAGAGTCTTGTGAAAACAAAAACTAAATGACCTAGTTTTTCTAAAGAATGATCCACAATAATCCTCAAAGTTTTTTATTTCAAATTTACTTTATCCAGAGGCCATGAAGCATTTCCTTACAATGAATAGTAATAACTGTGATATTAGACCTTTCTAGCACCAGCTATTAAAACAGAAATTGTTAAAATATTTACTTTAAAATAATATCAGTAAATTCAGTCATGTTTACACCAATTACATTGTTTAAATAAACTATTATCTCCTCCCTCCCTTATGGAAACCTTTGTTTTATATGGTATTATTTTACATTTTGAAAATTTCCAGTAATGTATAACTTAATATAGGACAGAAGTCCATATATATGCATGCATTCAACTTGTGTAAAATGACTTGTAATCAGGCCTCAGAGACATTCCTGTGTATTCTTACAGGACAAGTAGAGAAAAAGGAAGTAGCATATTAGTAATATGTTAGCTATTCCTTGCTATAATATAATGCTATGGTGGAGGCCCTTATGAAGAAGAGATATTCATATTAAGTTTGTGGGGGGATGAAAGTCCATGATTGGGTAACCTTATTTATTTGGCCTCAGATCTACTGGATAACAGCATGATAGATGGTTTATGATGGGAGCTCATGAGAAAGGAAGAAATTATGTGGCAGGACAGGAAGCTAGAGAGAGCAGGAGCTGGGTTTGTTTTTTAATAAAAATTCACTGTTATGAGAACTACTTTAATATCTTCCAAGAGGGTACTTCCCATGACCTAGTGATCACCCACTAGATCTAACCTCTTAAAATCTCCAGTTCTTAAAATTGTCACACACCAATGTACAGCAAGTTTCGAAGACATTAAACCCTGAGGGACAAACTCAAACTGAGGCCAGAGAGGTACTTAAGAAACATCTAGAGAGACGGCAACAGGCCTGCCCTGCAACCCATTTTCTGGGACAGTTCCACTTTCTGTGAACTTCAATCCAGATCTGGATATCCAGTACTACATATGACTTGAGAAATCAACTGGGTAATTCTGCTTATACCCACTAAGACTCCCGACATATGCCCAGGGGTCTTCAGCAGCCCCTCCCCAACCCCAGTCCTCATTACCATGTCACTGACTCTGCCATTTTGACCAACTCAACCTACCACCATGGAGTTTAGGTGCTATTTCAGTTTCTCTAAGGTGCACTTTTATGGGCTCCAACGCTACCATTGTTGGAAGGGCAGAAATGAACCACTCATTTGCAAGGGCAAAAACCTCAGAAGAACTCAGTCCCACCCCAAATCGTAATGGTTAAAGCCCCCAGCACCAAGCTTCTGTCTAAGAGTTTTTCTCACTGGCCTCCTCCCACTCTGTATGGTATATTTTTAATTTCAATAAATCTTTGATCTTGGTGATCCTTTTTGAGTTTCCTGCTCAATTCTATGTTCGAGACATTAAAAACCTGAACAAAATCCCTGATCCAATAACAAAATCATGGCCAACTCCATAACACTTTGCCCCTGGCCCATAAGCTCCATATCCTTCCAAAAATTATCAAATGCATTCATTCAGGGCCATTGGTTCAAAGCCTTAATTTTTTTCCATGATCACTCAAATTCTGAGTCTAAAAATCTCGCATTAAATCCAAGGTAACTTTTTCTGTGAGCCTGCAGAGTAAAAAAATGTATGTACTTTCAAAGCACAATAGCAGGAGAGAAATAGACTACACATTTTTACTCCAAAAACAAGGAGAAATAATGAAGTAGAAAGAAGCAGCCAGGCAAAGCGACACTGAAATCTTGTGAGTCACGTATGAAGTCCTGAAGCTCCAAGTTCAAGGTCCTGAACACACAATGGTGCCATGTGAGCCCTCAACGGCCACCTCTGAAACTGCACGCTGGCACCAACAGCTTTCTCAAGCTCATGTTCTGCTGCTTGCTCTGTTTTCCTGAGATCCTGGACGCTGACACAACCTGCAGTTCTGCTACCGACTGTCCCATCGGGAGCTCTCCATGGCACCTCTGCCCTGTAGCAACTTCTGTTTAGTATCTCTGGCTTTCCTTTCAAATCTCCATGGAAGCTCTCAAGACCCCCAAACTCTATGGGAAAGGAATCGTCACCTTGAAGACTTCTGAGGTACCCTGAAGGCCTCTTTTGCTATTGTCCCAGTGAAAAGTAGTTTCTTTCCTTTTAATTCATGTTAATTTCTTTAACAAATAGTCACTCAGCTGGGCCTTCATCTCCCAATCGTGCTTTCTTCACTCTTTTTCTGGTAAAGTTGTACATTTTCCTGATATTTCCCTTTGCTCTCAAATTGAATTAAAAACAGCCAAAAGCACCACACAGCTACTCTATAGCTTGGGATTTTTTTTTTCTAGAAATTCATTTTGCCAGTCATGCTAGGTCATCAGTTTCAGATCCTGCTTTCTTTCAGGCTGTAAACATGAGCACATTCCAGCCCTGTACTTAGCAATGGTGCATCCAGGGTGGCCTTTACCACACTTTCCAATCACATTAGCATTTGCATCTGAAATGAGTTCCTTAACCTTTCTGTCTTCTGAGCCTTTGCCAGAATCCTCTAACTTCTGCTATAGTATGCAGAACAGTATTTTACTTGTATCTCCTACTTCTGCCAATATTTTTAAGGTATAATTATAGTTATGGCCCCACTCCTCGATACCAATGTTCTGCATTAGTTCACTTCCCATTGCTATATCAAATTACCTGCGACTGGATAATGTATAAATAAAGGGTGTTTCTGTCGAATCAGGCAGGAGAGGACTGTTACAGAACACCATGACCCACCACTGCACACTGGCAGCCTGCATACCAGTGCAAATAGCCATTCCTGGAGCCCAGCAGTGGGAAAGACCAACAAAGACTATCATGTGGATAGTCACCCAGTCTGTGGTTCCAGGAAGTTTGAGAACAGCTGCACTGCCCAGGTTCCAGGCATCTGCCACTGGCTACTCTAACCAACGCCTGACAACTGCCTCATAACCACTTCCCGACTTTAGTCCGTGCCTCCCCAACCGTGTGCTGACTCCCTGAGAAGTCAGCCAGCTCTCACCCCTGAGGGAATAAACAGCTTTGTTTGATGACACAAGGCCAGTCCAGATGGTGTCTCTACACACAGTGTCTCTGACACAGTTTCTTCACCTCACAGTTTTGGGGGGGTCAACAACATCTCTACTCCAGTGAGGGCCCCTGAGCTACCCTATGTCATAGCAGACAGTACTGTGCAGGTGTGCATGAGCCGGGATGAGCACTGTAGTTCAACTTTCAGTGCACCGTAGATACTTGGTAGTACAGAAAGTCACCCAAGCGAAAAGAATAAGAGGAAAGACTTTAAAAAATTGAGGCTAACTTCAGAAAGTATGTTGACTCTCTTCTACTGTCTTCAGAAGGCCTTTTGTGAGTTTCTTACTCTTGTCTGTAATAAACTATATTGGCGTGCCTGTAATAAAGTTCTAGTTTTTGTTGTTACTTCAAGTTGGTTTCTTGCATCAGGCAGGATATTAATTAATACACAATACTTTACCATTTATCCATAACTCCTTGAAACAAAATGTCACCTTAGAATTGCATTTCTATGTCCCACAAAGTAGCTCTGTAGTAAGATCACTTTAATGTTTGGCATGAGTTTTAGCACTGGATAATGCCCTGAAACTCGCAGGCAGAAAGGTGAACACAACACAAGAATAACAAACATTGCTTTAAAAACATTAAATTATGTTATCCCTGATGGCCATCTTCTACGTCTTTTTAAAAAAATAACAAATCTGGTTCTTTTATAAGATTTGAAGGTTTACTTGATATAAAAAAAAAATGGTAATAGAAGATTAAAACTCAATAAAGGCTCAAAATTCCAAGGCAGTGAAACAGGGATTATATACAGTCACATTAATAAGGATTTGGCTCTTATCTGAGAGAAAGGCTTGATTGAAATGACAACTTCTAGAACTAGGAAGCAGATACTTAGGTTTATGGCTTCCAAATGTTTTATAAAAATAACTAATATGTGTTGAATATCAGTACCTATAACACTATGAACAGTGTTATTTAATTCTCACATTAATCCAGTTGAGAATAAAAAGTTTGAGTACTGAATTTGTGTGTGTACAAATCATAATGATGAAATTTGACTCTATATATTTAACTCCTAATCTGTTTTTTCCTATTCATGATGTTGTTTATGGATTTCATTTATATAATTTGCTTACAGAACTTTATAACAAATATTAAACTTATTTGAGGATAATTAATCAAATAAAAATGAGAGAAAAAAATCAAATAAGTAATAAACTCCACTTTATGTTCTTGCACACAGCCCAATTTATGGTAAATATTTGATAAATATTTTATTTTGTTAATGAAGAAAGTAAACTTGACTTATTACTATTGCTAGAAAACATGTGATCATGTTTTAAAAAGGTCATACTGAAATCTTCAGATAATTTTCCATTGAGTAAAATTTTGCTTTCTCAACAAATTGTATAAACTATCATAGTGAAAATCCTTCCATTTTTACTAATTAAATGCCTTATTTGATTCTAGCTCCTTGTCATTGTTGTTTTACATGTTTGTTTTTCTTTTCATTTTTTCAGACAGGGTCTTATAATGTAGCACAGACTCGCCTCTTGGTTTGGCCCCTCTACAGGGAATACAAGCACCATTCTGTTTGGCCTTGGCTATAAATGTTTTTGTAAACAAAAACAAAAAATACCTTTCAAATTCTACTGAAAGTTATAAAAAATATTTTACAGCAAATAATATACTAGAAGTTTGTTATATATCATTTCCACATGCACAAGTAAGTGAATATACTTTGATTACACTTACATTATATTAGGTCCGAAATTGGAGCCCAGGTCCTCTAAGTCCTGTGTAGTTTCTGTTACACTACTGCCCTCCAAAGTGGATGGACTCTTTCCTCTTCTACTTGGCCCAACTTTGTTCTGCAGAGCCAGTTTCTTCTTCACCCTTCACTTTTACTTTATCAGATAAACTTTTTCACCATCTTTTGCTCATTTTATCAAATTGCTTGTTTGAGAGGAGAAGAACCTGAAAGCAGAATCCACTTGATAAAGACATAGAAGAACCACAAAACTGGGTAACATGTATTCAGTGAGCCAGTTTTAGAAAGAGACTATCTAGTATTCTAACTATTCTACTCAGAATTGGACCTGGACAACAAACATCCTCTACCCCTTATCACAGTAGAGAAGTGGGAATAATTTACAACTTTTGTGTGTGTACCTAAGAATTTTTAAGATGTAACTAACCTACAATTCTTGGTCTTCATCAACAGGGGTGATGGCGCACTGGATTCGTTAGCAGATTTTTATGAGCAACATTGGCAGCCACAGAAAGGACAAAGCAGCAAAGTTTAATCAGGTGAAAGTATGTTCAGTGTGACTAGGGCTCATGCTAATGAAAGGGAAGTGGCATGAATGCTGAGGGAATTGGATTGAAGGACTCAAAATGTCCCAAGTCTAGGACAACTCCCTTTGAGTCTTCCAGGGCATGATTGACAACATGATTGACAGGGTGCTGAGTCATGTCAGCTGTGTCTTGCACACATCCTTTCCCATAATTCACTCTGTTATAATTGAATGTATGAGATACAATCCATATGCATGAACCTTCAATGAAAGGTTTATCCCCGCAAATGAAATTTATTGTAGGTCATGCAGGAGAATTTGGTGGGCATGTATCCTGGTTTGGGATTTTGGAATTTTCCAGAGAAAGCTCAGGGGTCTTTGTTATTCTTTTCTCTGCCTCTGGGTAGTAAGCCTTGTGACAAAAGTGAAGAGATTGGCCCTACCATGATGCCCCAGTTCAGGTGAGTGGAGCACAGTGGTCCAGAAATGAGTGGAGAGTAGCCCTATCCCTCCAGTTCCCCTATGTTATCTTGACATTGGACGTGATTTCTCCAAAATGGTAATTTACACTGATTTATAAAAACAAGGTATCAAGTATATGCTCAATATAGCTTTCTGGCCAAACCAATCTTGCTTCATAGAAATACTGGCTTTCATTAATTAGCTTGGTCACTATATTTCTTATTTCAAACCACTGTGCATACTGGACATGTTTATTATCAGCAAAAAAGCTTTGTATCTATTACTTGTCAAAGTTTTAATGTTTTACATTACTAACTAAAAAATAGAATCAAACTTGACACTGGACTCTAGATAAACACAGCCTGAGTTCTTCTCTTTAAAATATTTCCTATTACTCATGTTTGGTAAGAATGGTTTTAAGACACTGATTCCAATCATCTCTCACTTTTGCTCCCATGTGGGTAATATTCTGAATGATCATCAGAGGGAAAACTAATTTTGGCATTAAGGGACAAGGCCACAGATGTTAATTTGCAATGTCTTTTGAGAAGAAGATAATGCATTAGTAGATGGGAGGTGAGTTGTAAACATCAAAAATTACCTGTATGTCAAGCCTACCAAAAATAAGTATAGTTTATGAAAAAGGACAGCCGAAACTACAGAGCAACGACCTACCTCAAAATTACGTTCCATTTTGCCATGCCAGTCACAACTCCCCTTGCTTTAAATCAGCCCTCAACCTTGAAGGCCCTGAGCTGCCACATTATCTGACTGTTACCTAATGTTGGACTGGCATGTAGATTCTGTAAAGGCAGCTGAAGTATAAGCAAAAGGAAGACTAATGCTTGAGCTTCTAGATAGTGAGGTCAAATACAAAAGACAGAAAAAGTCAGGAGATAGTAACATCTGCTAAAGAGACTTTTTGCTAAAACAGGCATGCATAGAAAAATGGAATCATACTCTTTCCCACTTCTCCCATCTGTACCAGTATATCTTCTCTGTGAGGATATCTGGGAAATCCATAATATGCTCATTTCTCTCATCAAAAGGTAGAAATAATTTTAAAATAGAGCAAGCAGAACAATTAGAACACCTAAGGCTGACTGAACAACCAGATTTAGACTTCTGTGACCATCTACAAACTCCGAAAGTCTTCATACAAAATTATCTCCAAAATGACTGAAACTTGTAACAAATCAAAGTCTGAAGGGCTTTAACTGTTCTAATCAGGCTTTCCCAAATACTCCCTCTAGTTAAGCTGGCATAGGAAATGGACTTTGCCCCCTTCATTAAGTCAGTAATCTGATTTAAAAGAACAAGTATGTGAGAAAGACAACAATGACTTTCTGACATTTTAGTTGAGATTTTTTAAACTCTTTATGTAAATTTACATCTAAAAAGAAAATTTCCATTTGTAAGAGATTCTTTCTTTCTGGGGATTAACTCTTACAATAGGGAAAAGGCATTAACTTAAATCTGCATATAACAAGTCTCACCTTTGACCATTTTTTCCTCAAAGGAACTATTCTGTGTCCATCTTTGCTTCAGCAAATAGTGGTGAAAAGGAAACCAATTATTAACCTGATTCTACTGTGTGTACATATATTTCTCTTTCATGCTTTGCTAAATTGCTCTTCCCCTCAGTTTATTTTTAATTCCTGAACCACAAATCTGATTTTTTGTTGTTGTTGTTACTGGGATCAAACTCACAACCTTATGCTTACAAGGTATGAACTGAAAGCACTAAGGTAAGTCCCCAGCCCAAGAACCATAGTCTGAAAGATAAACATCCTATGAAGGAAATGGCAGCTATCCTATTCTCCCCATCACCATCTGTTTTAGCTACTTTTTGCTTTGGTGAAGCAAAATGTCCAACACCCAAAGTTAAAGGTGGTTTATTTTGGCTCACAGTTTGCAGAAGTTTCAGTCCACTGTTGGCTAGCTCTAAGTTGGGGTGGTATGGCAAAGAGGCAATGCAGAAAAGAAACAGTTCATAGCAAGAAGAAGGCTAAAAGAAACAAGCAATAAACAAACACAGTAGCCCTCCTTCTGTCTCATATTTTATCCAGACTTGCATTCCTAGGGTGGATAGCACTCACACTCAGGGTGGGGCACACTTAATCCTACCCAGAATGTACCAAACCAATCAGTGAACTAATTTAGTAATCTCACACCCCTGATCTCAGCGACACACATTCCATATCCAACTACCCTTGAAAAGCTCCATGGAAGATCGCGTGAGGCTTTAGGGGCCATCTAGACACAAGCCACAGCATTGTCGCCTCCACTCTTCAGCAGCCCCATGACCAGTTCTTGGATCACAATCAGACTGCAACCCAACCACTCCCGAGCTATGCAGATATCTCAGCTTTTGCCTTTGTTCTTTCCCCTATATAACCGCATAGCTACTGCCAACACCCAAACACAGCCTGAGATCTGTTTCCTAGTATGGAAATACCAAAAGCTAAAATTATTTTTCCTTCCTTCCATTATTAGTTTTCCATTTGCTTTCTGTGGTGGGTGGTTGGACTTGGTTTGTTGGGACACTATCAGTTTCTTTCGGTGCTGATTAGTAAGAATGTTTACATTTAAATTGTGTTTCTTTAAAATGTACATTTTTTATCTTATTTTGTCAAAAAATTAAACTTTTAAAAATGCAAATTTATAGTTTCTAGTTCTTAAAATCCACTTGAGGTTCATAAAAATGAAATTCAGAGATTGATAGTTTAAGGGGAAAACTACTTAAATTCAAATAGAACACCTAAATGAATGCCATCAGAGCTTTGCTCTTATATTATGATGTATATTATATTATGTTGTATCTTGATACATATATACGTGATACACTTGTTTGTATATTTGTCTGCATGATGTGATGTGGAAAATACCTCTCAGTGTATTAGATAGCAAACTACCACATTTGTGGACACACAACATTGAGGAATGAAGTAAAAAGGAAAGGAAGTTAAGAGCATTTTATTTGAAATAAGAATAAAAATAGTTTCAAAATTTCCAGGAGGAGTCTTGTGTGGGTGGCCACTGAGACTCTCTGTCAGTGGTGTTTTGCACAGCAAAATCACAATACACAACAGCACATCACAACATGGCTACAATGTGGGTCAAACTACAATCAACCTATGGGATTACAAGTACAGTCACTTAGCTAACACTGATCGAATAGGGAAGCAAGTCAAGTAAAAAGTGTGCCTGGGAAGAACAAAGGCATTCTTGGAAAGGGAGGGGGGACTGGTCAGCCCAGACGTTCTGGTCCCCCGGACCCTGAGTCTGATGAATCTGATGTCCATGTCGGCTCACTGGACCATGTGGTGCTGCCTGCAGTATAATCTCAAATGGCCGCTTAGTTCTGGGGTTTAACTGTAGTGAGGCTTGCAGCAGCCTCATGACCAGTTCTTGGACTGGTCAGTGCAAGACCAGTGCACCTCCATGTCAAAGCCTGGCTCCCTCCAAGTTTGGGGAGCTCCCTCCCTCAGTTTTGGTGTCTTATCTTTCAAGTGCAATTCCTCAATGGCCCAATTCCTCTCTGTCTGAATATTAACTTTTATAACTTTTATAGAACTTAGCTGTCCATACTGATGGCACCAGACTGATTCAAGTTGAAAATGATATAGGTAAAAGAGAAATCAAATGAAAATAACTTCAACACTAATAGCAAATCTACATCCTGCCCTCATAAAATTACTCGTATGTCTTCTTTCTTTTTTTTTTAAACAAAGTCTCACTAGGTAGTTCAGGGTGGCCTGAAATTACTAAGTAGCCCAGGCTGGCTTTGAACCACAGCAGGTCTCTTTGCTCAGCCTCCAGAGTGCTGGAATTACAGATAGGCACTTCCATACCCAGCGGTCTTATTTCTTTCTTGACATTTCATTTCTCAGATTTCTAAAGGACTCAGCATCTGTTCTCAAAGTGCAGGAGACAGGGAACATTAGTCAGGTAGGGCACAGGTCCTGAACAGTTAACCTAAAGTAAAATGCAAGTTTGGCCTTAATCGAGTCAATGTACCAGACAGGCCCAGACAATTAACTTAAGCAAACTGTCAGCGAATGGTAGAATACAAGGAACAAAAAAACAGGTCTCTAACCAAGTGGGAGAACTTGGAGCAAGTGAAATGCAAACAAAGTAGCTTGTCTTCCATCATCGAAGGTCTGGTGGTAATCAGGAGCGTCCCTGCTTTGTACCAAAAACTGTAGAGACAGCCAATGGACCTAAACATGTACTGTGTCTACCTGACAGAACTCTCCTCCCCAAGTAGCAGGGGGTTTTGCTCTTATTCCTTCTAACAAACACACATCTGGATATCTCCCACCTTTTGTTATTTTCTGTTTCGTCAGCTTCAATCTTCATTGCGTCAGAACAAAGACTCAGGAGTGAAAAGAAGCTGGTTACAGTCTGAAACCATTATAAACACTAATGCTCAAGCCCCCCCTTGCTATTCTCTTTTACTACTGAGACTGTATTTATCCTGACTTAGTAGAAGTTACAAAGACCACCGTTTCTCTGCATTTTACAATGCTCTGGTACTAAGATTAAGAAAGTTAATAGAAAAAAATTAGATCTTATTCTGCTTTGTATCTCTGAAGCCTGTATTTCCTTATAAACATGCCTTTTAACTGTAAAATATCCACTAGAAGTTTTGAGAAATCTCATATGTTTTCCTACTCTTGTTCTTTCTCCACTTCACTCTCCACATACACTCACATTTCAAAAATAGCTTTGAGCAGAAAGCCTGAATAAATTAAGGCATTCTTCTTCTGTCATCTGAGAAATAGATTATGGTCTAAATTAAAAGAAAAAACTTCTGGAAAGACATAGAAGAAGCAATCTTCTTGCCATTGTAGTAGCTGACATACTGAAACTCAGGAGATAGATTACAGACATGAGTTGTTGCTGGGAGCACATACAGAAAAGAATATTTTGAAGATATTTCATTCAGTATCAAGAAAGATCAATACCAGTTGCACTGAAAACCAAGATTATTAACAGATGTAGATTCCATGGGATAATTGCTCAGGAACTCAAAATTTAAAAAAAAAATCTTTCTAAAAGTTTCTAAAAAATCAATTATGATGAATTTATTCATTAACAAGTTGCTGTACCTCTAGGAAAGAACACTTGAAATCTTTACTTAAGAAAACTTTGAATTATCCCAAAACACAAAAATGAAAAATGTGTCCCTCAAATAAATTCTTAGCAAATCACAAGAATAATTATAGGTATGTTCACATGCGTGAACATTAACAGCAGGGAATAATTTTAGTTATTTCTCTCATATAAAACACCATTTGACAATTTAAGTAAGTGGGGAAATTGATATCTAAATACTAGCAGTTAAAACAGAATTTAAAATTACTAAAAATACTAGAATTTAAAATTACATGTAAAGTACTGTTTTAATTTATTACGAAAATATTAACTTTAGAATACTAAGTGGACAAGAGTAAGGAAAAGGAAGGAAGGGAGGGACAGGGGAGGGGCAGGAAGGGGAGAGCTGTGAGATAAAATAATTTGCAGCTCAATTTTCCTTCAGTCATTCAGAAAGGTTTATTATTCACTAATCATGAGCTAGGTGCTGTGCTTGCTATGAAAAACACAAAGCAGCTTAGGACAAAATTTAGTGAGAATAAAAATACAGATGGTCTCCCTTTGATGGTTCAGCTCAAATGTTTTTGGGTTTAGAATGGCAAAGAACCAACATACAATCACTATACACGGTACTTTGAATTCCAGATTTTTAATTTTGCTCTTTCCCAGTTTAGCAATATGTAATGCAACGTGGTCTTGTGGTGCTGGGAAGCTGCAGCAAGCATGGCTTCCTGTCGCCTGCACAGTCATGAAAGCCAGTGACCCGCGCCCTCAGGGTACAGTATCACTAAGCTACAAGGTTTGGTGGGTTAGTTCTGTTCAATGCATTTTCAGCTTGTGCTAGTTTCCATTTTCAATAGGTTTATAAGGCTGTAACTCTGCATTAGTCAAGGGTTACCTCTATGTGAAAAGGACCGTTACAAGGCAATATGAAAAGAGCTATGATTCAGGTTTGAATAAAAAGTACTTACTCTTCCTCGAGGTGTGAGTTCATTTTAAAGTAGAGATGGCATTTTAACTAGACCTCAAAAAGCTGACTAGAATCATTTTCTAAGGCTGAGGAGTCACATATTTATAGCTTTTTTCTAAATATAAACTTAATTCCTAAGAAAAACTCTGACCACCTTGATTCCTTTTCTAATGTCACTACCACCTTGATATCTATCTGCCTGAGCCATGAAATATCCTGTCAATGGCACCACACAAAAGACACATCCTTCCAGAAAGCAATCCTGTGGAAGATGATGTAAAGTAAAGTGGATCCTACTGATTTGTACACACTTCCAAGATAAAAAGTTTCTGAGCTTCTTTAAGCAACACCACAGAGAATTTGTTATTTCAAGAATGCAGGAACCAACTAACAGACAATATCAGAAAAGTCAAACAATACTACAAGGTCACTAGGCAAGTACACAATCATCTGATACAACAGGTAAGGGGTAGACATACAAGCTACACATGAATGGATACTCAAGTACAATTTAGTCTTTCTGATACCCATCTCCTCTGAAAGACGCTTTCATTATCTATATTTTTCCTTCTTTATTGATGGAGTTTACATTTTATCTACAGAGACAAAAACTTACATTTCCCAATCTCCTTTGCAGACAGGATTGGCATAAATATAAAACTAAAATAAATAGTTATTCTCTGGGAAATATTTTTAAAGTCTATATTCATATTGATAGAAATTCATTTGATTGTTTTTCCTCCTACCCATTAGGTAAAAATAAGGTTATGACTTTCTTGCTTCTAGGAGTCTACAGGTGGTAAACTTTCAAGGTTCTGGATTTGAGATAGCAGTAAAATAACCAAGATAAAATTTCACATCTGTCACTAAACTATATGTGCTTACTGTGGACTACATTTAAAGTTGTAAGGCCAAGGAAGTGTGAGAGCTTGCCATGAATTTGAAAATCATCACTACACACACACACACACACACACACACACACACACACACAAAGAGAGCAAAAATTTACTAATTGAAACAGCACACTGAAGAGAACTTGTTTTATAATTGGAGTCTGCCAACCTAGAATAAAGCAACAATAATCCAGAATTGTTACAATTTTCATTTTCAATCTAAAGCTACTAGACATTCAAGACAAAAAATTGTGACACAAGAAAGCCCAGGTGTCAAATGTATAAAATGAAGACTTAAAAGTAGCTAATAACGTGTTGTAGAATTAAAATAATTTTAAATTATATTCTAATAAATTTAAAAGTGTTAATAATCAATAAACAAATCCAGATACCCATATATGATGATATCCATATATATGTATCCAAATACAGAAAAAAATAATAATAAAATCACGAGGCAGAAATGTTGAACTGAAAAGTACAATGGCCACAGTTTTCTAGCCTATTTCTAGCAAGTTTTCTAGCCTATTCTTGCATCACTGACATGGGCTTCTGATAGTGACTATTTTTCTGAAACAAATTTTTGGAGTAGTCTCATAATTAAGGAATCTACCTTGGAAACCATCTGACTTCTGCGGATAAGAGAAGTCAGGTATTCCATCGTGTCCATCTCCTCAGAGTGCTGCATAAACACGTGAGTTAAGAGCATGTGACTTTAATGTGGTTGATCATTTTGAACACATCCTATAAAGCACTGTTAAGTTCAGGTGACATTTTTCTGTCAGCCAGCCTTTCTTTATGGATGACACAGCACACAGTCATATTCATAAGCAACTACTTAGACCCAAGTAGCAAAACCAGGAAGCTGTCCAGTTATGGCAGCTGCTCCATCCAGGAACATTGTCACAAAATGACCGGTTTAGTTTTACTGATACATGATCATTCAAAGGCTTGAATAGTTCTGCAGCTGTGGTATTTGTGGGTGACGGTGCACATAATGTATCCTTATGCACATTGTTGTCAGTTGTCAACACGATAGACTCATCAGTCTGGATTGAGCACCATGGTGACTCTAATTTTCTGATAGCTGTGCCTCAGTATTCTCTACTATTTACCAATTCATCTAGTTATGGTACAAACTTCCGAAAGAGGAATTCATGCCACCTTTTGAGCTGTAGCGTCTCCTAAGTTCATGACAAATGTCATCAACAGTAGATATTGTGAATCCTTTGCCGACAGTGAAGAGCCTCTTTGCTTTAGCCATCATCAGCCGCAAACAATGATGCTTTCACAGCACACATTTGATGAAGTGGTGGCTTTCAATAACTGCTTTTCTGTTCATGTTCACAATTTTCCCTTTTTAGAGGAAAGGCTTGTTTTAAATGCAGAGTGGTTAGTGTCTATGAAGCAGAGCAGTTTTGAAGGTTTCCTGTCTTTGTGGGATAGCCAGTCACCATCTATGAGGGAGAGGAGGCTTGGAAAACTGAGTCACCTGTTGTAATTAACCCAGGATTTAAAGCACCTTTCTTTTTGTGGGATGTTATGTTGTTATCAGCGAGCTTGTTTCTAAAAAGTGACTCACCCACTAAATGTTACTGGGTTCTGGATCGCTCACTTCTCCATCTGGAACTCAATTCCATAGTCTTTTCACTTTGAACAAAGAAATTAATCAAATGAGCAGGATTTGGCAAAATTTATTCGAGGAGGCAAAAATGAAGAATGGGAGAGAAACTGGCTCGTGGACTGAAGAAACAGAAAAGAAGGTGAATGCAAAGATAAAAATACATGCTGTACCTGGGAAACACAGTGTGGGCCACCAGGAAAAGTTATGACAGCACTGGCTCTTCGTGGCTGCTTATCTTTTATATTGTTCAGAGCTTGAAGAAGCCCATGTGAACCTCTACATCTCAGTGCTAAAAGGTGGCACTAACATCCCACTCCTCAGGCTGACGTTGGGACCAGACCATCCTGCTGAAAATCTGCTCTAGTCCTTGCTAGAAACCCATGGACAGGGCTTTGGCGATGATTTTGTGCATGTGTTTGGGGTTTTGTATTTAACAGGTCACACTTACTTCCCCAGCCAGCTTTTGCCATGTCCTAATCTCCTACCTCATTATGATCTTCTACTTTGTCTTCAGTGAGTCTTTCTCATTTTTCAGAGTAGCTCTCCTGTAATGCTTCATTTTTATTCATTTTGGTCAGGGTTAGCTTGAGGGTTTGCCAAAACTGACACTGAGACAATGGGCAAAGTAGGAAAGAGAGGCAGATGAACACAGTATATAAAGTAAAGGGCAGGCCATGCACAGATTAAAATAAATATTAGAGTCTGATTTAAAGCCTGCCCCTAAAGGCAGCTGCACAATTGAAACAAGCCAACTCACTTTCTGTGATCAAGTCACCAGCTGAACTGTCACTCACCACTCACTGGCAGGGCTTTGATTTGAGTCTATACGCAGCTGATTGGGTCATGCTCTCTGAGCGGTCAGACCTGTCTACCAATGATAACCTTTATTTGCAGCCACTCTCCAGGACTAGCCTCAGTGGCTCAGCTCCATCTCAAATCATGGGTCAAGAGACTTTCACAAGGAGCATGCAACCCAGATCTATCACATACTCAGTACTTGTGATGTGTAGTGGTTGTAAATACAGATGAAATCTCACTTGATTGCCCACTGCTCACCTCCTATTGTGTAGCCCAGTTCCTGTTGTGTGGCTGTAGAGCAGAAATAGATTGGAAGTTACAGATGCCTCATTTAAAATGTCTCCATATATGAAAACAGAAGAGATGCTCCAGATATAGAACAACATGCTTCTGGCCACCATATTTTCAACAGTGTTATAATATTTCAGCGTGGAAAAAAATCTTTTCACTAATGATGCAAAAAAACTGGTGAAAAAAATACATGGGAAAAAAAATAGCTATGACTGCCAGGTGCGGTGGCTCATGCCTATAATCCCAGCACTCAGGAGGGAGAGGCAGGAGGATTTCTGTGAGTTCCAGGCCTGCCTGAGCTACATAGTGAGCTCAGGGCCAGCCTAAACTACAAGATGAGATTCTGTCTCCAAAAAAATAAAAAAGAGCTATAATTTTTATCTAATACCATTCACAAAGCAAAAACAATTCAAATAAATGATGAACCTAAAGGTAAGATATAAGTACAGAGTGAAATTCTAGAAGAAAATGTAAGGAAATCTTTTTGATCTAAGGTCAGGCAAAAAAAATTCTTAGATTGAAACACACATAAAATACAGAAAGTGGCATGTTTGAATTGATCAAAATTTTTTAAAAATGTCTTTTAAATACTGAAAATAATGCACATTTCACTTCATCAAACTAAAAGTATATTTATTCTTCAGTTTTCTAAAGATAAACCATAGATGAAAAGGAAAAATTTTAAATATATATATATATATATATGAAAAGAACTTGAATCCAGAATGAAATATTCCTAACCTTAAAAGAAAGACAAGCAATTCAGCTTCAAAATAAGCAAAGAAAAAAAAAGAAAGATGGACAAAAACACAAATCAAGAGCATTATTCAATGAAGCTCTGCAGATTAAAACTACAATAAGATCCCACAAAATACATACTAGAATGACTAGATTTTGAAAACTACCACCTCAAACCTCTCCTTTTGATACTGGTACTATATAAACAGAACCACACACTGGGTGGTTAAAGGAACAGAAATTAATTGTCTCATTTCTGAGACTGGAGGTCCACAACTGATGTATGTGTACAGTTGATGTTTTAGGAGGATGGTGAAACAGAATCTGCTCAATGCCTCTCCCCTGACTGCTGGTGATTTTGCTGCCAAACCTCCATAGCACGCAGATATATCACTTCAGTACCTATCTACATCTTCACCCGGCATTCTCCCTATGTGAAGTCTTTGTGTCAAAATTTCCACTTCCTTAAGAAATTTGGTAAGGACTTCACTAAAAATAGATGTAGACACACCAGCATGACTTCAACTTAACTAATTATATTTACAACAACCATATTTCATCTTTTCTTTTTTTGTACCAGGGATCAAACTTGGGACCTTGCATTTGCAAGGTAAGGGTAGGAACCACTGAGCTAAATTCCCAACAACCATATTTCAAAAACAAATTCACATTCTAGGGGATAAGACTTCAACACAAGAATCCTGAAGGAACATAATTCAGCCTTCAATGTGGGACAATGATACTTTCATATACAGTCTATGGGAATGAACATTGGTGAAACACAATATCAATTTTTATAAAACTAATCATATCCTTGTTATATCATCCAGGAACTGCTTTCCTAAGTATAATCACAAGAGATATAAAACCACTTATACACATAAACACTTGCATGGCAATATTCATATCAATCATCTCATAATAGTCCTAAAATTGAAATAAACCAAATATCCATTAGCAGATTACTGATAAATTGTGATCTGTCCACACAATGAAATATCATCTGGGACAATGAAAAAGGAATAAACTGATGGTATATATACACAACTTCAGTGATCCTTGCAAAGGCGCAAACAGGAAGAAGCAAAAACTACATGTTTTGTTATGCCATTTACATGAAGTTCAAGAAAAGGGAAAATTATAGTAACAGAAAAGCAAATCAGTAGTGTCTGAGGTAGAAATGGGGCACAGAACGACGATGGGCACATGAAAACCTTTGGCAGGATAAATTTGTTCTAAATCTTAGAGCAAGCAGTTGCCATGATGTGTACCTTGACCCAAATTTGTGGAATTTCATATGGATGCATTCCACTGTCTGCTAATTACACTGAAATAAACTTATTCAAAATAATACCATAGTTTAAAATATGGAGAACTACATAAAATGTGCTCTTACTTTCCCAGAAACAGCAATATCTACAAGTTATTTTACTGTGATACAGACATCTCTGGCTACAGTGCACTGCACTGAGAGGAGAGTGTTGTTTTGTCCAGACAGATATGCAAACAAAACACAACTATTCTCCTGCCTTTGATGAGCTCACTGTCACTCTTGATCTCAATCATGTACACCATGGTGCGGATCTGGAGATTCAGGGGGAGCACTACAGACCAAGAGCGTGAGTCTTCATCTCCACAGCCACCTAATTACCATGAGTTTCTCTGAAATATCCACACAGAAGAAAAACTCTGAATATTCAACTTATCAAGTAAATAGATGGCTATTCTTCATTGATGCTATCAAAAGCCTAGCTGATCCTTTAGGAATTATTTAGTTTTTCTCTGGCAAAAATGAATGGTAGATTTGTAATTGCCTCAGAGGATCCTTTGACCACAAAAGAAATTCTCCCTGGCTAACAGAAAGCATTGCATATAGATGAGTACTCAGGGTAATGTAATTACCTCTACTAGAGTCAGTATCATTAACAGTATGTTTTAGTTGTAGCTAGTTATGATAGAGATGGCTAAGATAAATTACTTAGCAGTGTTATTTAAACAATCACTGATTGTATCAAGCCATTTTTCAACTTTCCCAGTACTCCCAGCCTTTGTTATGTAGTTGCTAATCTCTTCCATCAAAAAAATATAGTTTTCCACCTTGATTCCTTAGCAGGAATGTATTACATAAATACATTTTGCAAAAGGACTTATTTCTGATTTTGTGCCTCTGCCCTTGGTCACAAAATATGCCTTAACCTACTGAAATGTTGGAAACACTTGATAAGAGTTGACTGTCATATCTTGGCCCAGACAGGATAAGTTTATCTCAGGCAGAAGCAGCTGACCCCAAGGTCAGCTTTGGCAACTTGGTGAGCAAGAACAGCTTGTAATGCGCTGAGGCTGCAACAGTTAGTTGTCACCCCGGATTGTACTGCAGGTAGAAAACCATTCAGCAATTCACTGTGTAATTTCTTCTGAACATAATCATTCATCCAGAAAAGGCTATCCATGTCTTAATTACTATTATTTGGGAACAGAAAGTCTTTGTTTTTAAACAAGAACAATGATGCATTTTTATTCATTAACAGAAGCATATGAAACAAAAACTATAAAGAATAAAATTAATATTCCATTTACAGAAAAGTTAATTGTTATCTTGCTGTCTTTTTAGGGATTTTACAGTATTTTGCACTCCAAAAGTGCATCATTTCCTCTTAAGTGTGTACATTGGTTGGGTGAACTTCAGATGGGCTTCAGAGGACAGCCATTGTGTTCTGATATTTATTCAGTGCATGAATCTTACACTTTGTAGTTTGATTTTAAAAGAAGACTGAGATGATTTTAAGTATGTGACAAACAGAAACCATGTCACAAATACTAAGTTGATGAAGCGCTTGCTTCACAGTTGACAGAAGGCCTGCTCTTCTGAAAAGTATTGACCCCATCAAAAGAACATTAAAGCACTTCTATGACTTCTCTGTCTCGAACTCTTAACACTCTTGTATTCATCTCCATTTTTTGAGGAAACAGGTTGTGACGTTTTTGCCACACACAAAATATTCATAACCAAACCATAGAGATGATGGGGAAACAAGTATTAAAACCGAAAGTTGGATACCTAAATTAAAATCTTTGCTCTCTCACCTATGAAACCTATATAACCCAGCTGTGCTATTTAACCTAAATCTTAAAAAGTATGAAATGGAGATATAAACAGAAAATGGTATTATTGACTTCATCCGGTTCCTACAGCAGCAAACTTCATGCACACTGCTAGGACAGCATCAGGTTTGTCAGCGGCTGACCATAGAGACTCCTTCCTACTCATGATGGCTCAGGCCCAGCAGGCTCTTGCTCCTTTGATCTCCTCCTCCTAGCAGCCAGTGGATGGCAAGGAGATGTGATTTGCTTCTTGCAGGAGGGATTTTGACACTTACATAAACTTCACTGACAAAGGACTGTATCAGCAAAGAATAGAAGTGCAAGGTTTAACTAGAAAATGAAGCAATGCCTTCTTATTAGGACAATTACTAAACTAACTTGGAATTATTGCATTAGTATAAGACCTCATCAGGAAAACCATCATTCTTATATCATCTAAACTACACTCTCACTTAAGCTTGATTTAGATAATGATAATGGCTAATAGAGCATCCCAGAAACCATAATTATTCTTAAAATTAAATATTCTAAATTAAAGAATCCTATTTTAAAATAGGAAATCAATAGAGAAAATAATGACAAATCCTTCAATGAATTTCTGAATAAATAAAAATATTATTTTCATTGAAATTAATTTATAATCCAAGATTTCCACATGAATGTATTTCTCATTTTGTTTCTACAGCAGAAGATAAAGAACCATGATCCTGTGAAATGTGACTTAATGTCCACATCATTTAATACTTACTGCTTTAACAACATTATAGCAGTAATAAACTGGTAATTTCTCCTGATTCCTGGTTGTTGTTCTGCAGGGTTATTTTTATTTTGTTGTGGTTTTGTTTTGTTTTACATTAGAGTTGTGTAGATACTTTCACATTTGTGTTTGTCTGTTTATTTGGTCTGGACCGTCATCCTCAGCTAATTAGGGATAATCATGGAGGCCAGAAGACAGGGAAGAGTTGGGATTGTGCGATTAATCAGCTTCAAGGAGAACTGACTATATCCCAGATAGGGCCTCAAAAATGAGTCAAACAGGATTTTTTTTAAAACTATATTACACAATTCTTTTACCACAAATTATAAACCATCAGTTATAAATCACAAACTCATGGAAATATAATTATATTTCATTGAAACAGTTTCATGACTTGACAAAAAATAATTCAAACTTTCATTCAATGTCTATCAAAGAATGAACAAGAATTTATATAAATGGAAAGTAGAAGCATGAATTATAATACATTTTAATGTCTCAGTAATTATTCTTACAATAGTATTAAAATGTCAGCTACAAAATCAGATCCTAAAACTAGCTGTCATCACCCTATAAATTTAATATGTGATATATAGCAGGGGGCCTCAGGCCCTGGGCCACAGGCCAGCACCACCCTGTGACCTGTTAAGAGCTGGGTACCCAGAGGAGATGACGGGCCAGTCAGCCAAACTTCATCTGCTCTCCATCACTCGCATCACAGCCTGGACTCCACCTGCCTTCAGAGTGACATTAGATCCTCAAAGGAGAATGACCTTTCCTCTTAACCTTCCAAGCAACAGCTCTAGGATGTTCTCTCTTTAAAACATCCCTAAACCACCCATCCCCAAACCGTGCATGCCCACCAACCCCAACCCAATCTGTGGAAAAACTGTCTTCCAGGAAACTGATCCTTGGAGCTGGACAGGCTGACCGCTAATATAAAAGCCTCCACAAGTCTGTGTGGAAAGGATCACAATAGATCTTTTAAAGGCAATTGGCTACATGTTGGAAACAATAAAGTTAGATTCATAAATGACTATCTATGCTTTCTTGAAGAATTTATGAATATTTTTAAATGAAACTATATAATGACTAAAAGTTGTGGTTATCAAACTCAGAGTGGTAATGCCTATCTCAGAATCCTACAGAAACAGGTATCACCAAATAAACATTCTACTTGGTGAAAATTAAGCATGTGCATAACTACTGTTAAAGAAAATATGACAAAAAGGTAAATGCAAATGACTTACAGGGAAAAAATATTTTTACTTCCACCTGACACCAACTGGGTCAAATAGAGAATAAAGTAACCTACAAAACTCAAAATGTGTAATATCTATAATTCAAAACAAATAAAAATGGTCAAGCTCTTACTAATAAAAAAGGAATGAAAATTAAAACATTAAGTATTACTTTTACCAATGAAATTAGTAAAGATATGCTTAAATAATATCCACTGTTGTCAAAAATTCAGATTTAAAAAAGGCACTTTTTCTTACTATTTGTGAGATAATAATGTAAACAGCTTCTCTGCACAGCAGAGAAAATATTATGCAACAAAAATTTTAAAGTGCAAATCCAGGGACGGGGATTTAGCTCAGTGGTTCCACCGCCTATGTGGCAAGTGCAAGGGCCTGGGTTTGATCCCTGGTAATGACACACAACAATGCCAGATGTGGTGACTCATGCCCACCAGAAGTCAGTACCACATACCACAGTGCTGGGCATGGTGACTTACAACTGTAATCCCAGCATTTGGGAGGCAGAAGCAGGAGGATTGCTGTGATTTCAAGACTGAGCTCAGGGGCAGCTTGAACTACAAAAGCAAAATCCTGTCTCAAAAAAAAGTGTAAATCCATTGAAAAAATTTAAAAGTGAAAATTATTTATGTATCTGCATGCACATAAAAATGGTCACAGGGACATATACACACATACACATACACAATGTTCAGTTTATATTACTAAAACATCATCAGTAACCTAAAAAAAAAAACTCTCATAAAGATTGGTTTAACAAATGAGTATGACTATTTAATAGAATAACTTTAAAATAGGATTTCATTAAAAATTAAATTGTAAAGATTATTTATTTTGGAAAATATACATAATGTTTTAAGTAATAAATCATGTTGCCAATAGTATAAAGCAAAAAAAATCCATCTTTATTTATAATGTATGTAGAAAACAATTGTAAATGCAAATGATAGTTACTAGTTGATAGATCTGCCTTGCTCAATATTTTTAATAATAAACATGTCGTAATATTATAATTTGATTACTTATCCCATTATATTTTAAATTTTGTTTAAAAGATTCCTTGTACAATTTTCTTCTGTTTCATGCAGACCCAGTTACTTTCAATATATTGCTCTGTGGATTTTTTTGGCCTACTTTTCCAAAGAGTTCTGTAGTCATCATCTTTTAAGTGTTTTTAGTTAAAAATAAAAGGAAAGAGTCTTGATGACTTTACTTCCCTGTATAAATTTTCAGCCCCCCCAAAATTAACTCCTAAGCTTTAGGCAGTTAGAAATGTGCTGTAAATGCCAGGGTTTATTTTTTTTAATACATGGAGAACCTGACCAGAGTCCTTTCACTTTTTCTCTTACTTCAGAAGTCTGTTTTGTAATCACATCAGTCATGTCATTTTTTTTGCAATTTACACAGTTGTCATGTTATACAGGGAAAAGAACTACAGCGACTGTGAAGTTGGTCATTGTGCATAGCTTGGATAAATGAGAAATTTGCCTGGAAAATATGGAGTCCTCAAGAAGACTTTGGAGATATGGGGCAGTTCAACACGTTAAAGTCCAGATATGTTATTCTGCAATTCAACTGTTAGTTAATTTAAAAGCAGGGGTAAACTATTCTCCATACAAAATTCTCATATATTTTTCCCTTTGAGTAGAAGTATAGGAAAATCGAGAATATTCAGGCACCCAAGATTTACACTTCAATTCCTCCAACTGAGAAAATTTGAGTAAATAAATAGCCAAATTCGTATTTGTTTCTTTGTATTAACTGGCGAGAATCGTATTCTACTGCCTCCTATCAGGTAATGAGCCAATTAAATGATATCACTACAGACAGTTTGCTCAGGTTTCTGCCCTATTTACCTAGCCATAAATCCAAGTTTGTGCCTGAATTCAGAAAGTCCTTGACCACAGTGAATGCTGCAAGTGTGAGGAAAATAGCCAGGCAGAGACTGAAATACTGTTTGTCATCTTGTACCAATTAGTAGTAAAATAGGTCATAGATTCTCTTCTACAACTGGAACTAAAGACAAATTCTGATGATTTTTTAGGCACCTCATTTTATTTTGTTCATCATGTTTAAGGTAGTTAATTATTGCTAGAGTAGCGACTCATCTGAAGAATAAGACATACTAACGTCTGTTGATTTTCTGCACATATTCCTCTCTAAAAGTTCCCCAAATCCACTGGGATAAAGTGCATTCAAAATAGGATAAAAGTAATTTTTCCCCTTTTTACAACCCTCAGCTACCTGAAGCTGAGCTCCATCGATCTTCAAGCACTTGGGAGCAACACTCAAGAAAGGCTTATCCCTCTCTTTACATAAGTAGTATCAATCACTTTAATTAACAAGCATTGTAAACACTCTACCATTTATTTACAAGGTAACTCATATCCTTTCCGATTCCCACAACTTTGGCGTTGGTGAGCAACTCACAGAATATTTAATGATGTTCATAACTCAGGTTTTTAAAAAAAGGTCAACCCTGTCAAATACAGACTCTTCCATATTAAAATATGTAGTTTAAATTAAACTGCATATTTTTCTAAGAAGTGTTATATATATTATGTATTTGGAATTCCAGACTCACCCTCTGACAGTGCTAACTATTGCATGCATTCCAAATGGTGTTTCTTTCTTTTTAACGTAAAAGACAATTGGATACAAAAATATTCTGCTTCAATGAGATGCATGCTGCTTTGCGCAACCTTGCCTGATACGGTAGGAAAACGCTACTTTTAGTTTTCAACCACTTGTTATCTATGTGACAATGTATAAGTAACAAATTAACTGGCACAAGTTTCTGCATTTGTAAGTTGAGACAATATCCCTTTACTTAACTATTCGAAGGCAGAAGGATGGACAAAAGGGTACTGCGAGGTGCCGTTCAACTTTAGAAATCCTGACATACAAACACTGAGATTATAATTTATGGCCAAAACAACAATTAATGACCTTTGGATGTATGCAGTCATCTTCACTGACATATGATCTTCTCTTTATCTCATCTGAGATAAGGATCTCAATTTCACAACCTCCTCTTACATGATAAGTGGACCTGTTCTAATAGCTACTTCTGCCAGATATGAATCTGAGCCGTGAAAAAGTCAATATCTCCATTGAGTTCATGGACCTAATAAATGGAGCCAACAAGATCACCGGTTGGGTCTTCTAACTCCAAATCTAATATCCTTTCCACTATACTACAATATTTCTCACACAGATCTGACACCCTAATTTCCAAAATTGCATCTTCAGACACATCTATTAGCTTTCAGGAAAGGACACTTTTCTCTTTTTTCTCATAGAATTGAGCATACAAACTTAACATGAAATTTAACAATCCCCTGTGTCCTGGGTTGGTGAAAGGTTAAAGAGAAAATTTCCCGCCTTTTATGTATTTCTAAAGATAATCCAAAAATACAGATGATCCTCATGCATATTAGTGAGAGAGGGCTGCAAATAGCTAAGATACAAAGCTGAGATGTGAAGAACCTTTTCTCTTGCTAACTCGGCTCTGTACCATCTAAAGAAATGCTCCATGGACACAGAAATAGGATGAGAATAGCCAACTGACAAATGTCAAACAAATTGAGACATTTGGGGATGATCAAACTAACCTAAGAAATGGAATTTGTAGGAAAATGATACAAAATGTACAAAAGCCATCATCCAAATATTCATTTCAGGTCCCTGATTTGTCTTCTACAGCCTCCATGGACACTCAAGCCTTCATTAATCTTCTACTCGAATTGTCTTATGATAGATATCATATTTCCCACACAAGTCAGGGCCTTATGACCTTCGTGTTTCTCTAATTTTGAGCACCTGAATTTAAAAACCATCTCTATATCTAAATGCTTATGGTGAGTCCTTCTTTTAGCTACTTGCTACCAGATACAGACATATATTCCAGCCCCTGCGTTAGAGGAGGAAGACATATTTGTACTGTCCGACCTAAATGTAGAATCGTCACTCTTTGAAGGTGGAAGCCAAGCTTGGCTGGGCTGGCTCCTCCCTCAGCCAAAACCATGCAACCAATCCACAACCGCTCATCCTTTGTGCATGCTTCAGCTAATCTATTATCAACCCATATGGTTACTCCCATGCTGTTTGCTTTATAAGTGTGTGCATTGCTTAATAAAAGAGGAAATGTTCTCCAAAACTCTCCCCACAGTCTGCAGTGTGACTTCATTTGCCTCATTCTCTTGGTCCAAGTTTCTGTTACCCCAAAAGGACGACACCACCTCTTAGCAGTATTTAAGCTCTGTATAAGAGGTCCCAGCCCAGGGAAACAGGAACCAGGTGCACATCCGGAAGTGAGTAGCAAGAGGTATAGTTAAGCTCCATCTGTACCTACAGCTGTTTCTTAGCCCTGACATTACCACCTGAGCTTTCTCTAGCAGATGACCTGCAGCATTCAATTCTCATAGACTGCAAACCCTTCTTTGAGCTGCAATTTGAGGAATCTAGGTTGTGATTCCATACACACATATATATGGATGCACATATATATGTGGATATGGGTATATCACTTTAAATTATGATCCTATCACAGTCATTTTAATATATCCTGGTGGCTCAAATAGTACAATAATTTATAAGAGTGTTGGCTTGTAGAGGTGCACATAGGTGCCAAGTAATTAGCAGCCCAAATGGAAATGCTAACAATTGCTTGATTTGCATTCATATGTGATTTTAGATAATCCAGGTCATAACCTCTTGTATTTTTCCTAAGTACAGAAAATTGATGTTACAACTCACAAAACATGTGTTCTTAAAACAAGGCAGAAATGTTCCTAGCAAATAGAGTTTACACATTTTATGAATATATAAACATACAATTCCCTATGTCTTTGAAATTTAGATGCACAAAAAGTACCACATAATCATCCTGCCAGAAAATGTATTCTGTTGATACAAAATATACATTAAAAGTAATAACATAATTTTACTGCCATTTCAATGTTTGAAATTTTCCCTCCATTCAGTGTTCATTTTTCTGAACTTGTCCCTCCCTCAACTCACTTTATTCTCCCAACTCCCAGCACAACACTGGACATGTAGGACTCAATAAATGTAGTTGAACAAATAAGAGACAGTTGGGTGAAGCCCTTTATGATTCTTAATATCCAAATAGTAAGCTCAACAGTGAACATAATTAAAATACTATCTGCCATGGAATGTATGCTCACAGAAGCATATTTCTAGAAGCAGCTTCCTTCTAGAACTGCTCATGAGATAAAAAGTGGGATAGTTAAGGGAAGTGAGCATAAAACACTCTTTTTTCTGCTCAGACATATTTTCAATTCTGTTTTCTATTCTCTTAATTTATGGTAAGACTAACCTATTCTCAGTAGCTTCCTACAGGTGTTCTCTCAATAAAAAAATATAGTATATTCAAAATTCAGTAAAACACACCCTAAGTTCACGTCCAGCTGTTCATTAGATGCCCTATCTAGTCCTAGTGTATATGTGAAATATTAGCATGTTTTATATTTAATAAAAATGTAATAGTGGAGTAATTAACAGCTATTAATTCACTATTTATTGGAAATACACACAATGTGGTGGTGTTAGGACAGGACCTGGACATGCAGGAATGAACCAAACAAGGCCCTTAACCCAGTAACTCATACATTGCAATGGGGCAGATTCAGAGTCAAGGTCATCACTGTACTGAACACATTTCTCTGCTATAACAAAAAGATAACTTAAGTCCTACTCTATCTCATTTAAATTAAATTACAAAAAAATGTACCTAAAATTCACGGGTAAATGTGGGTAGGAAGCTATACTATCAGGACTACCAATACCTGCTTAAATTCATCACCAATACTTGCTTAGAGGGATTTTCCTAATATGTTAGTTTTAGAGGGAAACTGGGCCTTTACCACTGGGATACCACAGTAATGATGCCATTAAAAATGTAACATGCCTGCTAAGCTCTTTACAAACAACCAATGAAAAATAAACTAGAGAGAACGTACATATTATTCATAAAATGCAGTATCACACACCTGTCACTCATTGAAAAACAGATTCTTTAATGCTATTTATTTTCACACAATTTACATTCACATTTTTCCTAGACAACTCATATAACAAATAGTACCAAGGTCATCTGTCAAGTCACGAATTTCTCTTAAGCATTATGTGAGAGAACAACATAATAATGTCCCAAGATGTGTCATTAGAATAAAAATGTTTTAAAATTTAATCACTGTGTTGAGGTATAGTTGACATACAAAAAGCTGGACATTTTGAAGTACACAACTTGATAACTTTGGAGAAGTGTAAAAACCAGTAAAAACCATCACTATACTCTATGCCACAAATACTTATGTCACCTTTTATGGTAAGGAATAAAGGGAAGTAGGAATCCAGTGAGACAATATACATGTGTGCGGAGTCCTGTTTTATCACTCCCAGCCACCTTCCATTCTCTTTTCTTCACTGTGGTAACCAAAATGAACACTCTCCCATCTGTAATTCCAGCACTCGCACATTCTGTCCCTTCTTCTGGGCTGAGCAGAGAAATTCATGGTGACTCAGCCCTAGGTATAAGGAAGTTTGAAGAAGCCACTTCTCTCTAAAGGACTTTTAAAATTTCATTTCCCATGCCTGTTATCCTGCCACCTTCTTTGTTTATTGTTATTTTTAAATGTACAGTCTTTGTGGAAATAAGGTCAAGCCTCTTTTTAAAGTTAAAATGTAGGCATATGTTATGGCTTGTATCTAGACTTCAGTGCTCAGATGTAGGGTCTCTTCGGAGTTGGCTGGATCTGGGGTGTGATTCTGGGTTTAGGAATGTCTGGCACCAAATTAGCCCTCTAGTTGGTTAGCATGGTTCTTGGTATGGATAATAGGAAGCCTCAACTTGGCTGTGGGTGGCACCACCTAAAAGGCTCAGAGCCTACATGAAATAAAAGAGAAAGGAAGGCTTGCTTCACTGCTTTCTGCTTTCTGCCTCCTGTCTGCCATACCATGGATTGTTTCTGCTCTGTGATTGCCCTCTGCCATGACACTGATTTAGAGCCAGCTGACTGTGGACTGAAATTGCTACAAATTCTGAGCCAAAATAAACCCTTCTTTCTTTAACTCTGGGTATTTGTTATTTTGCCTCAGCAATGAGAAAAGTAACCAAGATAACATATATCATGAACAAGCTCATAACTTAAATTTCAATTCAATTTTAAGTGCCACCACAAACATCTAGCTTACTGTACTTTTTACAGAGCACAAAAAGATAAAGAAAATATGAGTGGGACTGAAATTTGACCCAGCCTCTGTACACTAAATGTTCCCTGGTAAAAGGCTGAATCCGCCTATAGGAAAAGGGTGCTTCTTCCTAGAAAACCTTTTTCTAATTATCTCAAAGATTACATGTAGGTTAGCAGATCCTAGACCAGTGCTTCTAGCATAAGAGAGTAACATACAACAACTAAACTCGCAACATTTATACAAAGAAGTACCTGCAGGCAGAATCACTTTCCTGTTAAGCATCAATTTAACTTTTAAAATAAGATTTAATTTACATAGCTGTTTAAAGCCAGAAGAAAAACAAATAATTTTATATATAGAAATATTCTTTGTAGGAAAAGATAATCTTACTGATGAACTTGGGTTGCATATGTTACATGATTCTTCCCATGGCAGCAATGACTTCACAGAGATACCCATTCTATCACCAACTCCCACTGCGACTAACAACATAGGCCTGGAAGAAGTCATAGAGAACAGCACCTGGCTAAATGTACTGAAAGAGTTCTACCAATTATCTGGACCTAGGCAACACTGGTATTTAATCACTGATCTATGCTAGCACCTATTCCACCTAAACATAGCTAAAGATTTCTTGCTCTTGGAAGCCCCTTGAGGGACTAGTTCCTAGTAAGCCCTTTATGCCCCCAACTCCCAGCACAACACTGGACATGTAGGACTCAATAAATGTAGTTGAACAAATAAGAGACAGTTAGGTGAAGCCATTTATGATCCTTAATATCCAAATAGTAAGCTCAACAGTGAATGTAATTAAAATACTATCTGCCATGGAATGTATGCTCACTTCATCTTATTAGCCTTTCAATTTGATTCTGTAAATATTTATTAGATAACTATAAATGTAAAACATGACACAGTGAAAGAAATACAATGATAAATTCAGAGAGAGTTGCTGTTTTAAAAGTGATTACTGTTTTATGAAGGTGATAGAGGTACAAAAGCAGCATATATCAACTAGCATGTTGTCATTCTCTATTAATAATAACTCAGGAAACATACAGACAATAGAATTAATTTCAAAGTCACCTTAAGAATTTCAGATGAGGTCCCATAGCATTGAATTAGGGTGAAGAGCAATGCCTTTGACCTTAGCAAGGAGATATTATTAAGTATTTTCAAAACTCAGTATTAGTTTCCAAAATTCCAATACTGAGCTGTTCTCAAAGGGAATACAGAATACACACTATTATAGCATCCAAGATTAGAGTAAAAACTTTACAACAGAAAGGTGAAGCAAAGAGAAATATAATAATAATCAGGGAGCTCAGTCTAACTGCCTAATAGAACTAAAGATTAATCCTACATGTTTCTACACCTGATAGCTTCTTCTGTCCCAGAAGTACTTCCACTTGAAATATTGAAAGTAGCTTGCACCCATATGGTACTAAGCCTAAAACTCAAAAGTATGAGCTTTTATATTGCATGTCAATTGGAAGTGTAAGCCACAACCATAATGGATAATAGGTATTGGGAAATAGGAGGAAAATATTCAAGTGAGAAGGAGAACTAGAGATGGGAGGTAGGGAAAAGGAAAAAAATGGAAAGAAAACATATTAAAGAAGTAGGAAGAATGGAAATAGAATCTTTGTAAATGGGGAGGGTTGATAGATATATTTTGATATTGATTATACTGTAATATTAAGGCAGAATAATACAGGTAAAATATAATCTCAACAACTATTAGTGTAGGCATACATTTGTAAGGGTCTCCTATTGTTTTCATGCTTAATATATTAATAATTTTTTAAATGCTACAACCACACAGTGGCCCATCATTACCACTGCATGTTTTAGGAGGAAAAATGCAACTGATTATGTTCAGTGGTGCTAGCTTCGGTTCATTTCTCACTCAATTTGAATACTTATTTTAATGAAGACAGTTTATGTCATGATATTATCATATCACACCTGAATCTTTTTTTTAATGGGAAAACAGCATTGTGTTCTCATGTTGCCTTTGATTACAGGTGTTTAGAAAACTACATTTGGGTTACCTAACTGTTTGAACCATTCAGTCGAAAAGCTACTTAGTCAAATCAAATGAGAAAGTTAGCCCACAATCTATATAAAAATTTAAGAAGTCAAAATGTTACTGCACCCTGCCATCATTCATAATATCTAATAGGTATTTCACAGTCTTATATTCTCATCACAGAGCATGTAATGAAAAAGAAAATGTCATAATATTAATCATCTCTCATGACAAAAAGTTTAATAGGAAATGGAGAATATTGTATTATCTATGTAAATCAACTATTATGCCCCGAATGCCATATTTCCATGGCAACCCCATGACATCTAAGATAGTTCAGTCCCCATCTCTGCAGGCTTCTGGCTTGACAAGTTTTTCTTTTTTATTAATAAACTAATTCCTTGGAGCAGTTTTAACTTCATAGCAAAACTGGGAGGAAACTGAGAAAGTTTCTACATTTCCCCTGACCCCATGGCCACTTTTGAGATCACCCCAAGAGTATGACAAAGCTCAATAAAAAGCTTTTAAAAAATCAAAATAACTAGTGCAATAAATAACGAGAACTTAAAATGTTCATTTGTAAATTTACCTTTCAATCCTAAATGTCCAACTACCAAAAACATATTGAAAATCTATTTTCTTTCAAATAAGTAATTTTAGAATTGTATTAAGAAAATAAGATAAAATTAGAAGCATTGTGAAGGAAAGAATGATTCATTATTCAATGAAATGGCTTGACTACAGAGTGTACGCTAAATGCAACCACCAAGAGGATGTTTCCACTATTACAAGAAAAGCATTTCTTTTTGGAAGAAAAAAGTTTGGAATCTGTCAGTTTCAGACCCTAAAGCTAATATATCTACCTTATACCTCAATGTACATAAGAAGAAAGAAAACAATGGGGAATAGTACAAATCAGTAAAGAGTTATAGGAGATTAGGGGAAAAAAAGGTATGAGAAAATAAAAGAGAATGCTAAAAACATATTTCTAGGGGCTGCGGATTTAGCTCATTGATTCTGGCAACTGCCTTGCAAGTGCAAGAGCCCAGGTTTGATCCCCAGTAACCACATACAACAAGGTGTGGCCACTCATTTCTACTAGCAATTAGTATCACATACCACAATGCCACACGTGGTGGCTCACACCTGTAATCCCAGAACTTGGGAGGCAGAAGGATTACTATGAGTTTGAAGCTTGCCTGGGCTACAGGCTGATCTCAGGACCCACCTGGACTACAAACTGAGACCCTGTCTCCAAAAAAAAGAAATTCTAGATTTAGCCTTTCATATTTGGGAATATGAAAACTAAAAATACCAATGCTACTTAACACTAACTTAAGTTAGCTACTATGATAGGATTTGTTGGAAAATGCATGTCAAGAATTAAAACAGCAAAGCAACATTCATTTGAAATTCATTCCTTCCACTGTACAAATCCAAAGATGAACATGAAGAGAAAAGATAAGTGTTATTCCCAAAGAGCTCTGTCTTTGATTTGAAAAAATATCCACAAAGGCAGAGCCAGCAATAGATCTGTCACGACGATGGGTGGTAATGAACAGCAATGGGAGAGAGAATCATCAAATCATTCTCAGAACATTCCAATTGTTTCAAGTCTTTAGCCAGTCAGTTGATTATGAAAAGCAAGTATAATAATCCATGTGTTAGAAGGGGAAGTAAAATCTAAATCTCTCCCTTCAAAGAAGGTAGTTATTAGAAAGTTTAAATGACATCAAACAGCATATGTGGAGCTTAATTAAGTGGAAATAGTAAAACCACAGAAACAGAATTCCAGAAACCATAGGCAACAAAAGACGAGCGGCGAGGAAAAGTTCCGAGCTAGGGATACGCGGCAGATGAGAGCTGTATGCTGTGATGTGCGGCAGGGCTGTGGGCTTAGACACAGCTCCCGGAGGGCTGCTGTAAATTATAAACCAGCATATGTGCAAGGCGAAGAAGCAGCCCATTAGTAAACCTTTCAAATATAGATGGGCCCCCATGAGGTTAGTTCGTACATTATTCACAGAAATAACTTTGACTGCACAAAGATTTGTAGAGCATTTCAATTGCCCTGAGATAATTAAGAATTTGTTCAATGAACAAAAATGAAAACCTTAAAACCAAAGTAGCTGGAACAATTATTTCAAAATGATATCATTTATTTAAGAGCAAAATAAGTTTGGACACAAACAGCAAATTCAATTGTGGTCACTTAAACTGTCTAAAGAAATTTGACAGAAGAAAGAAAGAGCCATGGAGTTCTTATGTTTCTTCTTAAAGGAGGGTAGAGAGACTCCATTAATAATTATAATTCCATGTACACCATATCTGACTGAAACTCAACATATTTCTTGGGCTGGATGTTAGAAAATGTCTCATAACAGATTCCCTATGGTCAGACCATTGGTAGAATCTACTAAAATGTTTATAAGACAATTTCACTTGTGCTCTATAGCATAGAGCTACATGCTATAGGTAGCATAGTTTTTCTCTCCTGGGATAAATGGCAAAAATTCTGTTGACTCAATATGGCCTTGAATAATCAACTTGCTCTTCTTTGAAAGAATGATACCAGATGATATGAAATGAAGAATGGCTTCCACTCAAACCTAGTTCAATCAATCCATCCTACCTCCTGTGAGACAAATCTTCTTGATGCTTCTTAGAGAGAAGCTACATTCATCACATATTTCAAGCAGACACATCAAACTCACACAAGAGGAATAATCTATTATGGAACAGAACAGCTATAAATACAGATGTCCCAAAAAGGATTTTAAGGAATGAAGGCAAGCACAAAACAAAACTAAAATGGATTCAGAAAAATCAGAAAGCAAACTCGGGAGTGAAACATACTTGTTTTCACTTTTTAAGGACTTTTACTTCTTTCCAATCTTTTTATTGCTTAAAATTTGTCTTCTAGAAGAAGCGTTCATCATGCATGTATAATAAACTATTCCAGACAGGATCAAGAAGGAGAAAAGGTGTTTGTGATCTGTTCAGTTAAACTTGTGTGTCACCCTCTCTTGTTGTAAGTGTATTCATGTTTGCTCCTACAGAGGTATCATTCTCACAAATATAGTAAACACTGATATGTTTATATGTATAGTAAGCTGTAAAGTCCTCTGACTGAGATTCCAGAAATAATCAGTAATGGAAGCAGAGTAAGGCTTTAACTTGGCAGTTTTCAGGGGTGGTTCTCTGTAATTGCTCTCAATCTTGCTAGGATATCAAACGTGAACTATTCCATTGCTGCCCCATAATGCTGTCTGGCATTGTCCAGTAGCTTTCACTCCAAGCTACTCTCCTTAAAATGTCCCCTTTACTTTTATTGTTTACCTTTTCAAGAAATTCATACTAAGATTTTTAAATGTCTGAATCATTTAAGAACAATTTAGGACTTCAGAAATTTCTAGTAATTTCTAATAATTCTAAGTTCTCACATGCAAATCCCAAGAAGAATATCTGTCAGGAATTTGGAAACACTGAGAAGTACACAAATAAAATTCCAAAAAGTTTAAAGGAAGTAAAAATATCACAGAAAAGACCAGCAGCATAGCCTTACATATTGTTTACAATCATTAACTGGGTAGAGTTCTAGAAACACTGGAAGACGAGTTGCACCTAGAAAGAATAACATACACAACACCATGGCAATGTGTGGAAAGCAGTAAGGCATTTGGTGTGGTTAGTATGTCTGAGTACTAACAAACAAACAAAAAAATACCAAAGACTCGAGTGGATGAGCCTAGAAAAATGTTTAAGGTCATATATTGATGATGCTGAAAGCTTAAAAACCAAGTGCTCTTATATCAAATTGGTTCCGCAAACACTTGTTAAGTGTTTTCTGCATTAATTTATTTTCCAATAATTGCCACACCTCCTTCTTTGGACTTCTGCTATGGAAATTTACTTTTCTACCAGACAGAATCAGCTGTGAGCCCATGAAGCATTTAGCTAGAGGATTCGGCACTGCCTGATGGCCCAAGGCCACAGTCTCTCAGCGTCCTGCTAAGCCAAACACCCTCTTCCCTATGGGCTTCCCATAGAGATTCTCTTGGGGAGATGAGCAAGAGACAGAAAGTTCTCCGAGTTTGTGAAATCAAACCACACTATGGGACCTGTGAGTGGGAGCTGAAGCAAAAGAAAAGAAAGAATATGGTGAGTGAGTGAGAAATCACAGGAGATCCTAGAGAAAGAAAGGGATAGAAGGAACACCAAGAACATAGGTCCTGCCTGTCTCCACTTACAGGGTCCAAATGTGCCAGAAAACAGCACAGGCTCAGCCACTGAAGTCCTAACAACGCTGCTCACTGGTAACCTTGCCCCAGTGGTCCCTCTGGGCCCTGAGCAGCAGTAGCTCTTCTTTTCTGAGAGCGGAAAGCATCTAGTAGATGATGGTAGGTGCAAAAGGTAGTGGCTACCTTAAAATAATAACTTTTTTCACAGTAGAGCTATCAACATTTGTCTGTTAGGTAATTTTGGGAGAGAGGGGCCTTGTGTGCTGTAGGACTTTTTTTTTTTTTTTAAGACCATGGGAATATTTTATTTTGCAGTGGCTTTTAATTATTTTGCCACAAGTTCCCCAAATTTGTACATAATCGCGTCTTTTTTCTGGACTTTTTAAAATTAAAATTGGTCAGAAGTTTATGGGAAAAGACATTCTTTCTATTGTATAAATATCACATTTGGCTTCAGGATTAAGAACTTTTGGAGTATAAAGAATTGAAGCTGCTTGGGTCACACGTTTATACGTACCAAGAAAGCCCTGAGCTCCGAATAGGAAAATATCTCTTATATACTGTAAAACTCTCCATAAAATAAACCACTCTGAAAGGTACAGTTATGTACACATTCAACAGCTTTACAAGACCCACAAATGTACCCAGGTTTTAGAAATGATGTGGAAGTCGCTGTACATTCAGAAAACAGCTCAAGGCAAGGTGACAGCACTTGGAGCCTGGCCCTGAGCTCTGAGCTCAGCTGTCCTCGCCACCCTGAGGCCAGCTTGTCTCAAACAAAAAGCCACAGCTGCTGAAATCAGACCCTCACCGGAGATGTGGCCTCTCAGTCTGCACCTGCCTGGCAAGCACAGTGTTCCGAGTTCAATTCCCGGAACCAGGGGAAAAGGGAGAAAAGACCCAGGTCCTTGGACCGGGAGCAAAGTTCATTTAGACTAAGAACCATACAAAGATTAGCTCCAGCTATGCCTACATCCGGAAGCAACCTCGTCTTGGTCACATCGTTCTGGGGCTGTGGGCGGAACTCTGGCCTACTGTGCAGGCAGAGTCCCAGCGCCACTCCATGCACATGCCCTGGGCGTGCAAGGCCTGTGCCCAGCATGCACATACCTGTCCCTCACGAAAGAGAAACTCCTTCGGCAACCCTGAGCCGGGAAGTCACACCCTGACCCACCCAGCCTCGCCCTGGACATGGGCGGCCACCAGCAGGAAGACATTGACCTCAACACCCAGAAATCTGTGGGCTGGAAGGAGGCAAAAGCCACCCTGAAAGCCTATGCCAGGGAACCTGGATGAAAAATCTTCACATTCAATACTGATCACCTGTTTTCCTAAAAAAAAACAAACCACTCCTATCTCAGGTGTTCGAATTACTCTGGGTTCCTCACCCTTCCCTACGTCTAAGGCTGAATTTCTCTGTCCAGTATCACCTGCTGTAGGATTTTTGATGATATCTGAAAGGCCTATCCAGAAAATTACAGTTGCATGTGCCAAGTGGTAACAACCAAAACGGCTACCAGATATCATCAAATGTATCTCAAAGCGCAAAATATTACCCCATTCACAAATATAATTTAAAAGTAATCACCACTTATTCTCACTCACATGTCTGCTAGTCATGTGAAGGAGGTCAGCCAACCTGGCCTGAGTAACTTTGTCTCAACCTACAGACCTGGTGGGACTTAACTATATTTTTTATAGGTCCAGCTTAAATCCACAACCAGTATGTTCGTTCTGGTCCCTACATGGAAAGGACAGCAATTCACAGGACCAACTCTTCATGTAACAATACAAATGCACAACAAGGAAAGCACGAGCATGTGAGCACATTTCAAATCTGCTTGTATTGATGGAGTCTGCTGACACCTCCCTGAGCAAAACTAAGCACAAACACAAGCTCACTGCCAAGGACAGGAAGGTACACTGGGCTAGGGGCACAAGAACTTCACTTGCTTAACAAATGGCATGGGGCACACTGAGAGGTAAAGAATGAAATGGTTGAGAGTTGGAGCCCACTTCGGGCAACTTGGTGACTTAGGGAGACTCTGTCTCAAACAAAAATAAAAATAAATGAAGCCTAAGAGCCTGGATTCAGTCCTCAGTAATAACTGAGGGGTCGGGCACAAAGGATTTTCCACTACAGTGAGAAGAGAGGGTAATATCTCTCTGCATTGACTGGGCCTCATTATGGTCCCACTCCTTCCGACACCAGGCCTGCTGGCAGTCACAAGTGTTTAAATGAACAGATACATTGGCCCGTTTTTGTTCCCCATGCATGTCACCATGGCTGATGCCTCACCAGATGAGAGGTGACTCAAAAGGAAAATAATGAGCCATTTTAGGCAGCAAGGACACTGAATTGTGTCACGGAGCAGCTGGCATGGCCCTTCAGCACGCTGTCAGCACTGCATCGGCTCAGACACCACTCAGGAGATGACTGTCCTCACCAAAAGGACAGAACACAGCATCCCCAGCTGCCATATCTGGGACAATTTAGCTTGCAAACTGAAAACAGAGTGTGCAGAGACCCAACAAAGACAGATAGATAGAGGGCCACAAATGGACAAAAAGTAACCCAAAAGCATTTACACCAATTCATTAGTGGGACGAAAT
>PVIR01011881.1:0-46065 GCA_004026965.1 Petromus typicus | reverse complement strand
CCACATAACAATACTGGGTGTGGAGACCCACACCCAGCAGCAATCAGTACCACATACCACAGTGCCGGGCGCGGTGGCTCACGCCTGTAATCCCAGCACCCGGGAGGCAGAGGCAGGAGGATTGCTGTGATGTAGTTCAAGGCTGAGCTCAGGGCCAGCCTGAACTACAGAGAGAAACCCTGTCTCAAAAAACCTTAAAAAAAAAAAAAGAGAGGATGAGAGAGGAACTTTCTGCTTGTTTCTCCTCTTTGAATGTTTTGTGTGATATAATCCTTTATAAATCTTATGCATTCAGTGAACCAGCTCCCTAAGGTGACATATAAGATTGTCATCCTATATGGATCCAGCTCCAAATTTCACTGGTAACTTTAACCTTTACTGAGTAATTGCAGATAGTTGCTGCTCCATATCATGGGCAACCCATGTCGCCATTTCAGGAATCAAAAATTTTTCAACCTCCACCCTTTTATCTTTTCTCTTCCCAAACCACATGTCCATGAGCAACAGCCAGTCTAGTAAATCTCACTTCTGACACCTAATGTTTTGGAAAAATCAAGTTGTGTTTTCCTTCTACACTTACAACAACCAACACAGAAGATTTCTGTGACTGAAAAGATGTGGGAATTTCCTCTAACCAGCAAGAAAGCAAGCAGTCCTGCGGCAGACAGCAGCTGGGTTTTCAGTTGTACACTGTCTACATGGAGGCGGTGTCAGCTCCCACTCTGTGGCAGCCCTAAGATGTCTCTCTCCCCCTTCTCTGCTGCCAGTCTCAAACCTCAGCTTGTTTTATCTGTGCTTTTGAACAGCAGGTTGTAAATCAGTGTTCCCATAATCCCCTGCTTGAGTTCTGTTTAATTGAGTGATTTATAAAACACTTTGTTTACTCTTTTATTATAAAATATATTACAAGAGTCACAGGTCAAGAAATACATAGATTGAAGTTTAGGGGAGAGGCCCAAAGCTTCCATACCCTTTCCAAGTTCCTTCCTGGAACTTCCACAGCTTCACCTGTCCTAGTTCTGTTCTTTAAGACATTATGGAGACTTATGTGTGTACACGTAATTCAAGCAAGGGCAACTCTGTTGACATGTGATTGGACAAGGGGGAGTATGATCAGTTAATGCTCATATCTTGGGGAGGGTGACTAGTGAAGCTTGTCTGATTTGTGCTTCTCTCTGCAGTATTCCTCCGCCAGGAGCTAGGGCAGGACCCCTTGGGAATAAGGAGTTCTTATGACCTGCTGTCAGACAAGGGCACATCAGAGAACGTCTTCGTGACCAGCTCCATTATAGAAAAGCCAGGAAAGAATAGAGCTTATTAAACACATATAACAATGAATAGAGCGTCTTCTACCCCTTGCATAGGAGAAATGTTGGTTACTGTGTCAGAAAGAGTGTAGTAGTCCTTGTTACTTTAGGAGGAATTTTGAACCAGGCATTGTTGATGAAGAAAAAAACTACTATAATTTCACAGGTGCCAAAGTAATTATTTTGGTAGAGGAAGGTCTTCTTAACAAAGGTCATTCTTCTGCCAGCTGCCTCTCCATATAAAACAAATGTGTTAAAGGACCCTTTATAAAGAATCATAAATTTGACCTTTACCTTATACCATTTACAAATAAGATATAAACATTGAAATTATAAACTTTCTAGAAGAAAACGTTGTAAAAGATCCTTAAAACATTAATAGACAAATTTCTTAGAACACCAAATGCGGAAAAATTGTTAAATTTAATCAAGGTTTAAAATTTGTGTTCATTAAGTGATATACAGATAGATTCACTTTATGATTAAAATGCTTGGAAGAAAATTATCTAGAACATATATTAATTAGGCAAGTAAAACAACTTAAATGTTAACATTTTCCTCAAGTTGTTAGGTATTCTGAAGAAAAAGGATCAGCAAATTCTGTCAAATTCATCGTGTACCTTTTAAAAATGAAGCTTCTAACATAAGGCAGAGTTTCATGCTCACTAATAGAACTGACAATCTTTAAAATACCTTCCAGTGACAAGTTTTGTTATTTTGTCACCTGTCGATCCTGAGACTTTGGATAGGTCAGTTTTTTGTGGGGTTTTTTTTTTTGTTTGTTTGTTTTTTGAGACAGGGTCTCACTTAGAGTCTGTCTCTTCTGTCCTCCAGCATTTCTCACAGATGAGGGTCAGCAATTCTCCTAGGATGTGTCCATTACCTACGCATCAGATAATGTGACTGTGCTGGGAGATGTGATTTCATTTCAGTCACTTGACTCAGTCACCTGTCCTGCGCTTCAGCTTTTTTCTGTGTTTGGTCCACCAATAAGACAATGCAAATAAGAGAGAACTGGTCCTTTTATCTGGTGGCATGAGATCAGTTTATTCCATTTTGCTTTACATCGTGTGTTCTATTAATTATGCTTACCAGCATTCATCGCCCAGCCTAGGGTAAGGATTGAATAAAATTTGATGAAATTTTCTATACTTTTACCCTTATCTTTCAGCCCCTGTACCTCTTCCTCTTCTTCCCCTTCCTCTTCTTCCTTTTCCTTCCTCCTCTCTTCTTCTCTGCCCCCTCCCTCCTTCCCTCTTTCCTTATTTTAATGTTGAAGAATCAGCCCGAGGCCTCATGCCCACTGGGCAAGCACTGTCACTCACCTGTACTCCCAGCTGCTCTCCTGATTCTCTTAATCCCTTGCTTTAGGAAACGCTTTTTCAGAGTGGTTTTTATACTCTCATAAGCCTCAACTTCTTCAGCACTTAAGCCTTCCTGTCACTGTTGTTTAAGTTTGATTTTATCACTTGAGACATTTGTTTGCATTTTGTTACCTTTTTTCTTCTTACTGTACCCTCCTCTCCTGCCCTCGTTTTGAGGATTGAACCCAGTCAGGACTTCACACTGAACTACACGCCATCCCTTTTATTTCTTAATTTTAAGACAGTCAGACTCCGTCGCCTAGGCTGGGCTCAGATGCAGTCCTCCTTCTGACACCGTAGTCCCCAGAGTGCTGGGACTGCACTCCCCCATGCCAGCTTTGTGTGTCTTTTAAACACCTAATTAAGGGGTGTGGCTCAGTGGTGGAGCACCTGCTTAACTTATGCAGGGCCCTGGGTTTGATCCTCAGAACCACAAAAAAATTTTTTAAATCTAACTTGAAATGATTTTTTATAATTCAACTACTAGCAGAATAGAGTTCATCTAATTTGAATCGGTACTTTTAAAGCAATGAAACTAAAACACAGACGGGCTAATGGAATTGGCCGATTTAGATTTTAACCGTGATTTTGGCAAGACACCATAGCAAGTAAGTCACTGTCCATGAGAAGCAGAGTACTGATGCCCAGGTCTGTACTCATTCCACGGACTCGGTTTGAATTCATCATGAATTACCTCTGAGGCCTCTTCTCATTCTTTGGCCGTCCTGCTCCTCTTCTCTTAATATTATTTGCAAAAATCTGATGAGAAGTCATCATTTGGAAATCATCCCACCGTTTCGCGTCATCAGCAGACCTTTTGTTGCCAAATGGGTCCCACCCAGCTCCTGTAGCACTATATTCCTTCTGACTATAAGTCAACAGTCAGCATTCATTATAATGTGCTGTCACATTTGCTCACTATTTAAGCATCATTATGAAAAAGAAAAGATCTTTTTCTCTTATCTTTTTAAGGGTCACATTAGTTCTCTCCATCTCTCTCTCTTTAAGAAAGCTCTGTTATCAAAACTGTTTTTGAACGGTTGGACATGGTTGCACAGACTTGTATACTCATGATGCTGAGGCAAGAGGTTCCCAGGCTCAAGGCCATGCTGGAGAACTTAGACCCTATCTCAAAACAATAAATGAATGAATGAAAACAGATGGAGTTGTAGTTCTGTGTGAGAGTGTTTGCCTGGCATATGTGAGGCCCTGAGTTCAACTCTTAGTACCTCAGAAAGAAATTTTTTTCGTATAGATTTTTAGCAGATAGCCCAACATGCTATAGCAATACTGGCTGCAGTTAAGTGTATAAAAATATCTGCGGTGTACTCTTTATGAGTACTTGCCTAGCTTTTTCCCCCCTTTCTCCCAGTACAAGTATTCTCTGTACTTCATACTTAGCTTCATAAATTTATATATGGTTTTGAAATGTGTGCATACATTTGTGTCTACTGTCTTTATCTTTTCCTTTATGTGCATATGTTTATGTATTTTGTTTGTTTTTTAAACTAAAAGAACACAATTTATTTGCAATTGGGGAAAGAGAAAGAGAAAGAGAGATGACAGACAGATCCTTGGAACAAGTAGCAAGAATTCAAAAGTGAATTGCTCCTGTGTGTGTTTGTGTAGTAGGGATTGAGCCCAGGGCCTTTGCGGAGCTATATCCCCAGGCACTTATTTGTTTACATATTGGTTTTTTTAGTACATATTTGCAGTACATAATGATTACATTTGTCATGGAGACTTGACAGATGTGTGTAATACCTCTTGGTTCTTTCTCCTCTCCTTCCCCTCCCTCCTCCCTTGAAATAGAGTCTCTTTGAATTGCCCAGGCGGGGCCCAAATTTGCTGTCCTCTTACTTCAGCTCCCCACAGAGCTATGATTACAGCTCTGGGCCACCATTTTGGGCTTTATTTATTTTACTATAATATGTACCCTCCATTTTACATTTCTATTTTTAATTTTTTAACAGAATACAAATTCTTGGTCTGCCAAGTTAACCTCTTTTTGTTATTCTAGTATTTGACAGGTGTCTTCTTTGAGGAAATGTGTTTTCCTGCTTCATATTTATTTTTTTGTGATACATTTCAAATATTACCCCTGTATTTTATTTGGTTCAGAGCTATATAAGTACTTAGGGACTGTTCCTGATGACTTTCCCTCTGTCCCTTTCTTATTACCTGAATTTTACCGGACAGCCTTTAGTATCTGCTTCTTCCTGTATCATATAGTTTTCTTCAGATTGTTGGCTTGGTAGGCTTTCCTGAGCATTTTTATTTTCTTTCTCAGAATTGAGTTTAAAGTTTTCTTTTTAAGGATAAGACCACTGCCAAATGAATGCTTTTTTCTTTCTTAAGTTGTACTCACCCTTGCCCATTATTCTAATGCCCAAGCTATATCCAGGAAAACCAAACCAAGCTGTATAATGGACTCTTCCCGAGTTAGTCATCTCATCAGAGAGAAGATAGGAATGCCACCTTTCTACAATCTGCTATGTTTTTCAGAGATCTCCTTGAGAATCCTTTCATTCCCTGAGAAAACATCATAGACAACAGTAGAAGCAGTCTGTAGGGTTACATCATACATTGTCATCCATTAAATATCCTTAAACAAACACCACATGTGACCACATGAGTCCTGCACTGAACCACATGCAGAATACTCTCAAACTACCAACTTGCATCACTTCCTTCTGGAGATAATCACAAAGCTTTCATCTGCTAAATCCTGTGATTTCTCTGTGTGTTTCTGTAGAACATGTTCTTACTTAGCATGTTTTCTAGAATTGGTAGTGTTTAGTGACAGGTAGACTATACCAGGCACACCTGAAGCTGAAGGCTTAATCAGTGGCAGGTAAGTCAGATTGCTTAGGACAGTGATGGCAAACCTATGGCACGCATGCCACGGTGGTCTGTTTGTATCATTGCAAACTCCAAAAGGTTTGCCACCACTGGGTCAGGGTCTCACAAAGCAGGTGGTAAGAACAAGTCCAGTCAGCCAAGTAGAACAGTGTGTCTGGGGTGAATAAGAAGGTAGTTAAGACAGCCAATGTTACAATTTGGCAGGGTCAACACGGGACAGTGGTTTGGAATGTAGACATTGGAAATCTGAAAATGAATGGAATTTCTAGGCTTTCAGCTGTGGGGGCAATATTCAGAGGCGAGAACCAAGCCTGTAGGAGGATTGCTAAGAAGCAAGTACAGATTTAGCCTTATTTATATGAATTGGGATGTCAGAGAGAAGCAAAAGGGACTGGTAACAGGACTGGCTTCATACCATGCCATCCAAGCTGTTTGCTAGAATTTCTGTATACACAAATTCGAAGAAGGGGTAGCCCAAGCTTAGCGTTGTGTCTGCTGGTGTGAGTGTAAGGATTCCAACTTAGATAATTAAGAGGCAGCCCAGACTTGCTGTTCCTGCTCTTGCTTCACAGACAGAGCTTGTAAAGTTCCTCTGATAGAGCTGCTTTTGTGCCTTTACTCTTCTAATCCTCTGTTCTCATCTTTTGAGATCATTTTAACTGTATGTTGTCTCCCTACCCCATTTAACTCATTCCTGGGATGTTCTCTTTCATCAAAGAAAGCTTTCATTACATCGTAAGGCAGGTATTTCTTAGTCTTGTCTCCCTTTCTTCTAGCCTGAGGAAGGCCATTATACATACACTAACTGTATAAAAGAGTACAAGCCTCATGAGTAGTAAAAATTTCTGTGGTATGTTTGTAATTTTTTAAATCTCTATATGAACCAACATGTTTTCTCAGCCATTGCTGTTAACGTAGGGCTAAAGTGTTCCTGAGGAGAAGTACTTGTCTATAAGGACTGTTTTTCATTATTTCCATCATTCCATTTTTTTTCTGTAGCTAGTCTTGTTTAGAAATTAGTCATCATATCTAGAAGAATCTCTTCTATAAACTTTTTTTATACTAAAGCTAAATATATTTAGCGTATAGCAGAGAGCATAATTAGAAACGTATTATACTAACCCGTAATTGCTTATTCAAGCTAACCCTTCAGAATATACTGGGTTTTAGGGTACTCAATACATTCTTCCATATTATTTACATATGCATGTGCTAGCTGTAAGTTTATGTATATAACATGAATTTACTGGGTTTTTTCCCCTCTCCCCTACTTGCTTTTTCTATATATCTCTAGGGTTGCAATTGTTTCCAAATCTTTTGAAGGAAAAACTGATCGTACAGAAGAGTGGTATGGAACCCAGTACACCCAAGAAGCTATACCAGATGAAGTCATTAAGGTAAGCTAGACTCCTCTGTTCGTTCATAAGCTGCTGTGTGAGGAGACACGAGAGCACGAGCTCCTCACAACTCCAACTCAGGGCCTGCAGTGTAGAGAGTGATGGTGTGGTGCTGACTCTGCCGTCCTGAGAGGAGTGAACAGGAATTGGAAGCTGGAGTCTAGGTTTTTGCCTTAAGAAGCGGCCTTCTGGCCGTCCTCTCGCGTGTCTGCATAAACCAGGGCTGTAACACAGACTCCTACCTCATGCAGCCCGAGAACATTGGAGTTACAGAGGTAGACAGAGAAGCAGGACCCCGAGAAAGCCAAGGAGAGGTGAAGAAGGGAGCATGGAAGACAGCTGCAGGGGCTCCAGAGAGCTCATGGTCCTGCAACAGACATCAGCCGGGAGCAGCCCCTTGGTTTTGTAATACCCTGTATATTGTATCTCATATACTGTATCTCATATCATAGGGTTTTTTATTAACACAGAATTATGATTTATGTCAAAACAGATGTATGTACTACATTCATCAATAGCTAAGATTTTGCTTTTGTGTTTTATCTGCTTATCGTACTACTTTGTATTTATCTCTTTCTCTCTTTCTATTTTGGTTCTCTATTAGGAGTCCATTACTTAGGGGGAAGTAGCAGAAACCAGTTTGAATAGATTCTATTTCAACTCAGATGTATATTTTTTAAATGTACCTGTGCAATGAAAATACAGAAAAAATAAATAATTTAATAAAGAGAATCATTGTACTTTTGGGGTCTCTCACATATTCGTAGTATAAGAAGAAATCAGTGAAGCCCTCTGGAGTATATACAAGTCCATCTTTTTAAACTGTGAGGGAAATTCATCTGCCATAAATCAGTAATGGGTCTGAAATGATCCTAAAATGAAGAGAACTTCCCTATTTACCTAACTACAACCTTACAAACTTGCCTGTAATGGGATAGATATGCAGATAGACATGGATAGAAAGATAGAGAGAGAGAGATAAATATCCATGTAGATATACTGTATAGTTATAACATTTTTAATGGTGGTTCAAACACAGGACTTTGCATGCTCTTCAAGCATTTTCCCACTGAGCTGCAATATCCTTCTCCCTCTTTTTGGACAGGGTCTTGGTAAATTGCCCAGTTGGTATCAAGCTTTCAAACTGTCATCCCCAGACTGAATGGGAATTTTTAAAAAAATTTTTTTTAGGGCCGGGGAGTTAGCTCAGTGGTTCCGGCGCCTGTCTTGCAAGCGCAAGGGCCCGGGTTCGATTCCCCGGTAACCACATAACAATACTGGGTGTGGAGACTCACGCCCAGCAGCAACCAGTACCACATACCACAGTGCCGGGCGTGGTGGCTCACGCCTGTAATCCCAGCACTTGGGAGGCAGAGGCAGGAGGATTGGAATGTGAGTTTGAGGCTGAGCTTGGGGCCAGCCTGAACCACAAAAGCGAGACCCTGTCTCAAAAAACCTAAAAAAAAAAAAAATTTTTTTATCTGGAAGTTCAGCAGTGAAATTATTTGCTATTTCTTTCTCCTTACTATTCAACCATTCTGGAGACTTAAGCTACAGCTTAAGCAGTATGGCAGCTGTCTTCTCAGCATCCCAGGGTTGAGTGACACACATACGTGGACCAAAATAGAGCTATAAGATCTGCCAGACTGAATTACTGAGTCCAGATTCAAGTACCACCAGTCGATAACCCTTTTCTCTGTGTGTGTGTTTTGAATAATAGAAAATTATTATAAATTAGGGGTCAGCAATCAGTGGTTGGTGTTCTATCCCACTTAGCTTTTGGAACCAGCCCATGGAACAGATCTAATTTGACTTAATAGAGATGGTCTTGATAACTCAATCCAACCTGTGGCTTGTGCCAATCTACGATTAAGTCTCATTTCATCCTTCATCTTGAACTACTGGTTCACTTCAAAGTTTACATGATCATCCAGGAGAACTGTGGCCAGACCTTAAGAAATAATAAAGTGAAAGAAGCCCCCTTTAGACTTTGAGGCCATACATGGAAGTATCATAACACAAGTAGAAGTATAGTGCTTACAAAAATGACCTGTGATCTATCAGTCGTGGAGCATATCCCTTGTACAAGTTGTTCTTTATTGTTTAAAGAACCAGCACAAACCTGATCCTCCTCTGGGCCATCTTCTCTGTGTTCCAGGGTTTCTGATTGTTCCTTAACCTGATATTGTAGTTACGTTACTCTCATTGCTCAGACAAAATACCCAACACCTAGAGTTAAATGGGGAATGGCTTATTTAGCTCACAGTTCATAGAGATTTCCATCCATACTCAGCTGGCTCCAAGGCAGGCTGATGGAGAGGCAGCAAAAGCAGTAAGAGTTTAACAGCATCTTTTGCTCCTTTCATTTTATTCAGACAATGGGAAACAATTCATGAGCAAAAATTCATTTCTTTGTTATATTCTTAGGAGTTAACTCATTACAGTGGAGCCAAACCAGTCAGTGTCGTGGTTTAGTCACACGCCCTTAACCCCAGCATCACAGCTTAGATTGAGCCACCACATGAGGCTTTGGGGAGGCATCTAGACCCAAACCAGAACCCCTGGAGTAGTCACTTTGGAGATGTGGAAAGGAAAGATAGTTAAATGCAGAGTCTTCATTAAAACTAGCAAGACCAGTTCAAGTTTCATGAAAACTCATCAACAGATCCTGGTTGTAGCCCCTTTACAGAGTGTGACAAGAAAGCTGTGTGACATTTATCTTCTTAATATTTGCTTGAATATGGAGGTGGGATTCTATCTTAAACTTGTGGATCAGATTCTAATTGTATGTGTGTTTTATTCATCCAGAAATGGCAAAATGCTGACTTGAATGGGAAGTTTAAACTTCCAACAAAGAATGAATTTATTCCCACGAATTTTGAGATTGTAGCGTTAGAAAAAGAAGCCACGCCATACCCTGCTCTTATTAAGGTAATATGTTAGAACCGGTGATTTTTTTAAATTTGAAATCTTATTATTATGTTGCCCAGACTGGTTTGCAATTCCTGGGGTCAAGGGATCCTCCTGCCTCTGCAAGTTAGCTGGGACTATAGGTGTGTGCCATCATGCCTAGAAAAATCAGTAGATTATACGAGAGGGGCAGATCCATGGAACAAGAGGAATGATTCTTAGCTTGACTTGAGAGGCTTACATCCTAAGAGATGTCAACAGTACTGCAGAAAGATTACAAGAAATACTAAAAGGCCAAAATAAAATATTGAAGTAAGCATATAAAACTACTAAATAATATAGAGAAATGCTGTTTTTTCAGGAGAAAAAGTTATCAGGGCTATGATCACAAGTCTTTTGAAAGTACCAGCCTCTTTCCATATCCACTGAAGATACAGAAAGCAAGTAGATTTGTGCTGAATCATGAGAATTAGTGTTAAAAAAGAATCTACAATCTGGAAAAGAGCCTGTCCCAGGAAGCTGTTGGATTTCCCACCCTTAAAAAAATTCTACTTGTGGGCTGGGGATTTAGCTCAGTGGTTCCAGCATCTGCCTGGCAAGCATAAGGCCCCAAGTGTGATCCCTGGTAACTACGTATACAATGCCGGGCGTAATCTCAGCCCTTGGGAGGCAGAGGCAGGAGGATTTCTGTGAGTTTGAGGCTTCCTGGGCTACATAGTAAGTTCACGGCCAGCCTGAACTACAAAGTGAGACCCTGTCTCAAAAAAAAGTATTTGTGACACAGTGGCTATATGGAGCTTTGGAGTTGCACATCAGTGGGGAGTGTAATTGAGAAATGGATTTTCTTTTTTTCAGAATGTTCTTGTTTGTTTGCTGTGAGATGGGGTCTCACTCTAGTTCAGGTTGGCCTGGGACTCCCTGTGTAACCCAGGGTGGCTTTGATCATCCTGCCTCAGCCTCCAGACTGCTGGAATATTGTTTTCATATCATCATGTCACATTTTGGATAAAGAGTAAAAAAATATGTCAAATTATTGTAGCACAGTTTCCTTTCTAAACATAAATACTAAGATGAATATAGACACAGATCTTTTGTTGTGTTCATATTCTTAAAAGTAAGTCAGTAAGACGATCAGTATTTAGGGATATGAAAGCTAAGAGTAACTAGATTATTGAGGTGACTATTTTAAAAAGAAAAATAACTCATTTTAATGAGCTTTGTATTAATTTATAAAAAGAGCTTCTTTATCTCCTCATTGTTTTGTTAGGGTTTTTGTCTGTTTGTTTTTTGGTATGGGTGCTGAGGAGCAAGCGTAGGGCCTGGCACATGCTAAGTACACTGTGTTCCTAATCCTTGGCAGTTTTAAATAGGCCTTCGCAGAGGAAACTAAAGAGAACACTACATCACTGTGTCTCTTGCCAGAGTTTCAGAGTAGTTTCAGTTGGACCTCTAGGGCCTTTCTTATTGAAACACAAGCAAAGTGAAAGTCAGGGTAGTGGCTATTTGTCTGTCCTTGGCTATTTTAGTTTTCCACTGCTGTAGAGAAAGTGAGTGGTGAAACCACAGGGGCTAGGAATATAGCCCAGTGGCGTTGTGTCTACCTGGCAAGTGCAAGGCTGTGATTCCCCATAATGAGGGAAAAAAGAAATCACAATCTGTTAAAAGTTAACCTCAGAGAGGCCGGGGAGTTAGCTCAGTGGTTCTGGTGCCTGTCTTGCAAGCGCAAGAGCCCGGGTTCGATTCCCCGGTAACCACATAACAATACTGGGTGTGGAGACTCACCCCAGCAGCAACCAGTACTACATACCACAGTGCCGGGCGTGGTGGCTCACGCCTGTAATCCCAGCACTCGGGAGGCAGAGGCAGGAGGATTGTGATGTGAGTTTGAGGCTGAGCTCAGGGCCAGCCTGAACCACAAAGCGAGACCCTGTCTCAAAAAAACCTAAAAAAAAAAAAAGTTAACCTCAGAGATAGTGTTTTGTCATATTCCTTCAGTTAAGCAGACTAACTGGTCCACTGTGGGTGGGCGGGGGACTGACGAGGGTGTGAATCCCAGCAGGCAGAGACGGGAGTCACTGGAGGCTGGCTGCCACAAGCCCTCCGCCAAGGAGTCCAACGTCGGCCTGCCTCCTAGCGCCCAGAAGCCCGAGGACAGGACATCGCTATTGGTTCTCCGCTCCATCTCTTTTTCCACTATGCCTTCATCTATAATCACAATTGAGGGGATATAGAATGTTGATTCCATGCAGTTGGTGGAGGCCACAGTCTTCTCTCCAGCTTTCTACTTATTGATTGTGGAACTGAGGAATGAACCTACGACTGGTGCACACCAGACAGGTGCTCTCCCGATGAGCTACATTTCCAGCTGATTTTGTTTTTTGTTTGAGGTTTTTTTGCTTTGAAACAAGGTCCTCTCCGTTGGCAGGGCTGGTCTCAATCTTGTGATCTTCCCGCCTCTGACTCCCAAGTGGCTGGTATTACAGAAGTGGACCTCTGGGCTGGGGAGTAGTGCCGCTGCCTGCCTGGCGAGTGTAAGGTCCTGCGTTCAGCCACCAATTCCAGGGAGAACTGGGGGAAAAAGTACCGCTGCCCCTGCACCTGTCATCCTCCTCTCGAGTGATGGTTTGATCAAACATTTTTTCTGCATGTATATTTCTCTAACCAAATTGTTTCTCCATCACAGGATACAGCTATGAGCAAACTATGGTTCAAACAAGATGATAAGTTCTTCTTGCCAAAAGCTTGTCTTAACTTTGAATTTTTCAGGTATGTAAGAATCATGTACCTATAAAACTAACTAAAAGATCAACGGTCATGTTAAATTTGGAGTTCTTCTTGAACATCCATATGTAGAAATAAAAAGAATTAAGAGTTATTTTGCTTACACAGGAGAATGCTTCTACTAAGAACTATAATTCTAAGTAATTAGTTAACTAAAGGTATTGATACATACTCCTTTTCATTAATGACTATGCCCTTTAACCAAAATGATTTATGTTAGCTACATTAGGAGGACCTTCCTGTCCTTCAGGATTTTGGAATCCAGCAAGACTATCAAACCCAGAAGTTCACTGAGAAAATAACAAATAATTTGGAATATTGTTTTTTTAGTTTTATTTTCCTGGAACTTGCCCAGAAGGGGTCGTAGTTATAATATGACCTTAAGTCCTTTCCAGCTCTTTAATTACCTGGACCTTTCTCTGGTTTGAATACCTTACAGTTGTTTAGTAAGAAGGGCTGGGCTTCGCAGTGCACTACTCTTATACCAGCTACTCAGGAGGCGGTAGCTGGAGGATCACAAGTTTAAGGCAAGATCCATATCAGAAATAAAAGTAAGGCTGGGAGTGTGGCTCAGAGGTTGGATATTTCCCTTCCTGGTTTCTTTTTTTTATTTGAGACAGGGTCTCACTTTGTAGTTCAGGCTGGCCCTGAGCTCAGCCTCAAACTCACATCACAGCAATCCTCCTGCCTCTGCCTCTCGAGGGCTGGGATTACAGGCTTGAGCCACCATGCCGGCACTGTGGTATGTGGTACTGATTGCTGCTGGGTGTGAGTCTCCACGCCCAGTATTGTATGTTTTACCGGGGATCGAACCCGGGTCCTTGCACTTGCAAGACAGGCGCCGGAACCACTGAGCTAAATCTCCAGCCCCCTTCCTGGTTTCTATCCTTAGAACTGGAAAAAAAATAACTAAAAGGAAGAAGATGTTTATTAAAATTTATGAATGATGTTACTATTGCAGTGATTTCTCAGTGCATCTTCAGTTAATCTGTCTCAAAGCTTTTATTTATGTAGTTAGTTATATCATCCAGTTCAAATTTGGCTTTGTAATTTTATACTTTATACCTTTATATTTCTAAAATATAGTAGTCTGTATGCAGCAGATCTCTCATTATGCAAAGCTGGAGATGATGATTGGCTTTTTATTTTTAGTAGCAGGAATTGAACTCAGGGCCGTGGGCTGATGATCAGCTTTTTAATTACTTTTTCATTATTTAATTGTCTTGACATGAGATTAGAATGAAATGTGTATTCAATGTTTTGGAAGAGAGAAAAATAATCTCTATAGTTAATATTCATTCCATCAGCAAACTTGTGGGAATATACATACTGTGTTTTATAGCATTAGGTGTACATAAATTATTTTTTTCTTTATTGTGGTACTGGGGATCAAACTTCCAGCTCTTGCCAAGCAGGTGCCGCACCATTGAGCTAAATCCTCAGCCCTGTACATATGTTCTAGAACTGTGCTGAGCTTTTTTTTTTTTTTTTTTAAACATCAAACTTGGGGTGTCTGATTATGGCTTATTGTTGGTCAAGAGCATGATAAACCTGTTTTTTGGTTTTTTGATAGGTGATAATGATATTCTTCTTTTCATTCTTTTTTTTTTTTTTTTTGGAGCCAGGGTCTCACTTTGTAGTTCTGTGTAGCCCAGGCTAGCTTAAAACTCAGCAATCCTTCTGCCTCTGCCTCCTGAGTGCTGGGATTACAGACATGAGCCACCCATTGTGGTGTGTGGTACTGACTATTGGAATTACAGGCATGAGTCACCCGGCCCGGCATTGTAGTATGTGGTACCAGGGATTGAACTCAGGACCTTTCACTTGCCAGGCAGACGCCAGAACCACTGAGCTAAATTCCTGGCCCCTATTTCCTATCTTTTGTTTGGGCCTTCCCAGAGGTAACTGAAATTGGGTTTCTTATACATTTTACTGGAATTTTTTCTGTTTTTAATAGTATTTCTCTAAATTTCCCAAGCTAGGTTCAGTCTTGTGATCCTTCTGCCTCAGCCCCTCATAATGCTAGGATTACAGGTGTGTGCAACTTGCCCAGCTAGTTACAGTTTCAAAAGCTTATGATTAGGCCTTTTAAGTATATAGCATTTGACTATAAAATAATATCTTTTTAAATTAACAAGTGAACCAGAGTTTATGTATAGCAGTTGAATTATGTTGTCTTTTAAAAACTAGCCTAGGGCCTTAAGCAATGCAATGGTAATGTGGATATAGCATTTTAGGACAGATGTTGAAATTATATTCTAAGCTTGAGTCGTATGGCTTTGAGCTCCCAAACTTGGCATTCCACTTCCTCAGTAATGCACAGTGGACTGAGCACTGTCTTTTGTTTAATGACTTTATTTTCATGACTTAAGTGTCTTAAGTTTCTGAGCTACTGTTTACCTAAAAAAGGAAATCATTTTTATTATTATATAATGTTTTAAAGAATTAAGTAGCAGAGCATACGTGTAGATTTTCCAGCTAGATAATGTTGTGATAGATGTACAATTTTCTCTTTGAATTTTAGTTGTCTGACTAAGCATTTTACTGCTATTGTTGGTTTATTATCAGCTTTGATAAAATTGTTGGCTTTACTGTCAGTACATCCTATATTTATTTGCATTTACTGTGCTACAAGTAGAGTGAAACATTTCATGTGCTGCCAAAGAAGCCTATCAGGCATCTGCCTGGTCTGCAGCACTAGCTGTTCCCATGCCCACTGCTCCTGTATCCTGGAGTGTTCTCACCTGCCCCGCCCCCACATCCACAGCGCCTGCTTTCTCGTAGGTGGACACCACAGGTCAGCATTATCAGAGGCCTGAAACTAGCTGTCTTCTTCCCTGCTGCAGCCACCCATCATTCCTCTTCCTCTTGCTCAGTTGAATTTTTCTTCATACCAGTGTCACCACCTGATATATCAGATTGCAATTTATTGTTTCTCAGTCCAATTAGAGTGTAAAGTCTGAGGTCAGGGACTTTTCCTGATTTTCCTTTCTTAATTCTCAGCGCCTAGAAAAGAGCCTAGCAGTGTAGTAAGCATATAATAGTTAGTGAGTAAGTGAATGAACCCTTTACTTGCTTGTGATGAAGGTAAGCAGTGTCGTATAGTCGTAGAGGCCATTTAACTTGCACTTAAATCTAGCTCTTCTCTGGCCAGCCCAGGTGACCTGAGGAAGTTATGTTTCCTATCTGGGAAATGAAGATTTTCTTTATTTTCTCATCTGGAAACGGAAGTTGATCTTTGCTTCTTTTTACCTATAATTTCTTTTTTCTGTTTTGTTACTCTTTCTTACTTAAATATTTTTCTCTCTTTTTTTCTTTTGTACTGGGGATCCAACTCAGAACCTTGTGCTTGTGAGGCAGGCACTGGAATCACTGAGCTAAATCCCTGGCCCTTAAATATTTTTCTATTTTAATTTTTTCCCCTCATTTAGGGAACAGTTATATGATAGAATTTTTCAAGTGTTTTACTGTTCAATCTGAAGTTTTGATTTGAGGGAAGATGCAGGAATGAGATAATATTTTCACAATTTTTCTTAGTTTTTCTCTTTAAATGTTATGGTTGCATATATATGTATTTATATTTTTATATAGGTATGTATGTACGAGACTTTATAGCACACAAATTTGTACACCTCGTATTACACACAACCAAAGATGTGACTTGCTTAGAGAAAGAAAAAAATGACATGCACGTTTTGTGTGAACTCCCGCAGCGTGCTTCCCCCATTAGCCTGAGGATAGGCTTGTGTGGTAGCCTTTCCCACTCTTAACTTGCCTTGTGTTTCTGTCTTGTCAGTTCCTCCACACCATCTGGGGTAAGCTTTCTTTCTCCCTCTTCCCTTCCACTAAGACACGTACATGGCATATTTCAGACTTTTTCAAACATCTCTTTCTTTTTTCTCCCATGACAAGAAGAAACAGACTTGAGAGTTCAACTATATCCTCAGGAAACTGTATTAATTAATATTTAATTTCTTGATCCATCCCAAAAGGCCACATCACATTGGGAAGTAATAAATCAGCTATTTTATTGTCAACATTTTTTTCCAGCCCATTTGCTTATGTGGACCCCTTGCACTGTAACATGGCCTATTTGTACCTTGAGCTCCTCAAAGATTCACTCAACGAGTATGCATATGCAGCAGAGCTAGCAGGCTTGAGCTATGACCTCCAAAATACCATCTATGGGATGTATGTAAGTACCCGTGTCTTAGAGCCTTCCACTCATCAACATTTTTTATATTGATTTGATGGAAGCATTTTTGACTAAGGGTATGAGTTTGATTTCTTTTTTAAAAAATCTTTATGGCTAATCATTTTCTCATTGTTTAATTTTTAAGTTAGTTCTTGTGTTAAGTATTCAGCTATATACCATTCATATTGTGCAGATTTTTCTTGATTTCTTTATTTTCTTTAACATCTTTCTTCATGTTGTCTTCTCAAACAAAACTGGACTCCAATTTAGGTTTAAAATCACACTCTTTCTATATCTAAAGTCTTGATGTTCAGCAAAAGAGAATTAAGTATTCTCTCTATAAACCATAAGGTTGTCATATACTGTTTTCCTAGAAATCCAGATCATGAGGCTGCATATCCATACTCTTCAGTCATGTTTCTTCATTATCATGCCATTGCTTGAGGTATCAAAGCATTTCTTTTGTTTTTCTTTTTGTTAGTCGCTACATTTATGCTGATCCTCTCCATTGCAACATGACATACCTGTTTATCAGGTTATTGAAGGATGATTTAAAAGAGTATACATATGCAGCACGCCTCTCAGGTTTGAGCTATGACATTGCATCAGGAATGAATGCAATACTTGTAAGTAAAATGAAAACCAAAGAAAAGGCACCACACCGTTTAAGCATTATGTTGAGCTTGGGAAAACTATTAACTTGTGCATTTTTAAATAAGATGGCTGATCTTTTTTGCACCTTTTTTATGGTTAAAGAACTCAGACTCGTAGTAGTTCCACTAATAACTTAGGAAAGCTTTCTGCATTTTGTGGACATGTATTGTGCTACATTTATTTGCTTGTTCTGCTTGAGGTGTTTAACATACTAACCCTGAAAGCATGTTTTTCTTTCCATGTATGTCAGCCCATTATCATCTATAATTTGAAGATATCCATAGTTACTCTTGTTGTGCTTAAATTTTCTTACATCTAACCTTTATTTTTGTGGACAAGAGTAGAAAGTTCCATTGTTGAAATACACTTAATTTATTTTGTAGCATGCATCATTAACTACAAGCACATAAAATAGGCATTATTAAATGCATCCCAAGAAATAACTAGATTCTCAAAAATATTTTTGATATTTTTCCAAACCTGACTATATCTCAGTTCCAAGTTAACATTCCTTTAAAATACACATTGATTTTCACTTTTTTTGAAAATGCCTGTTTTAGTAAAAACCTAAAATTAGAGCATCTCTGAGTACTCCTTTTTAAAACAAAGTTTTATCACCACAAAGGTTTTAGGTTTTCTAAACTTAGTTTTGCAGTGTCTTTTTCCTTTACATAAATAATGTTTCTGGTAGGTTTTATTTATTTAGTGTATAAGAATGAATATGATTTGATCATTCTCAGCATCTACAGAAATTTTCAGGCTCAGAGATCAAAATTAACTCTAGTAAAAAGTAATCATCTGTTTTCCATTTTTTGCTATTGACTTTTAGCAGGATATTACCATTAAACAAATAATTTTTGTGATAAAATGAGCTTTCTGCTTATTATCAGCCTCATTCCTGTGGTACATAATGTGTTCTATGTGGCCAGCGTCCTTCATGCCTACCGAGGTTCTTTGCTGTCACTCTTTACAAGGTGGACTTTCCTAGGAGCTCTAGTGTCAGTACTGCTCTGGATGCCTTGGTGTGGGAGTGTAGGTGTTCTTTACTCCCTCATTTTCAAGATAAGAATCTTTCAGAGATAATGTAGATCACCCTAAGGCAAAATTCTGATAAATCTATGTGATGTTTTGCCATTGGCTTTTGAAACATCAGCAGAACTCACTGAACATAAAAATAGTTAGAATTGTGGCTCCTTATTGAGCAGATAGTACTGTGCCATTAATAAAAAATCCAGGTTGCCTGATTTCTCCAAAGATGATTTTTAAAAATATATATGTATATATTTTGGGACATATCCAGTAGTTAGCTATAGTCTCCTATGATCTTTACCTTCTTAATATACCTATAAAAACTTTAAGGCTATCATGCATTAGAAATTCTTTTTTAAGATAAAACTTAGGGGCTAAGGGTGGTAGAGCTTAGTGTGCACAACACCCTAGGTGCAATCCTCAGCATTAAAAAAAAAAAAGGATAAAATTTAAACACATTCTAGTCAGGCATGGTGCCTCACACCCTGTAATCCCAGCATTCTGAGAGGCTGAGACAGGAGAATCAAAAGTTTGAGCCTGCCTGAGCAATTTAGCAATACTCTGTCTCAAAAATAAAAAGTTACAAAAGGACCAGGAATGTAGCTTACTGCAGAGACTTTGGGTTCAACCCTCATTCAAAAAATAAACGAATGAATTAAACGCATTCTGTAATTAAGTTGGATATGATGTAGTACATGTCACCATTCTTTAGCATCAGGGCGGTTTTTCCACTTGGACTAGGAAAACTGAAATTACACTTTCTGCTGTTAATATAAACATGGTCATGGTTAGCCTCCTCTGTGTTAAACTACTCATCAGAAGTTAAATTCATTTAATTTGTTTCCATGTTCATGTTAGTATACTTGGCTTTGGCGTTTTCTAAACTTTGGGATTTTCTTGATTTAAAAATTAAGCTTAAGATATTTACTTGGAAGTTGTTGGATTTGTTTTTGTTTTTTTTTTTTTTTGAAGACTTTTAATACCCTGAACTTTTTTCCATAGCTCTCTGTGAAAGGTTATAATGACAAGCAGCCAATTTTGCTAAAGAAGATAACTGAGAAAATGGCTACATTTGAGATTGATAAGAAAAGATTTGAAATTATCAAAGAGGCAGTAAGTTATGTGGCTCATTTTTGTATTTTTTAATTCAAAAGATAATAATAGAGGATCAGAGCATAGGAAACATTCACGATCCTGTTGTGTTCATCTCACTTTCTCATTGCTCAATCCTACACTCACAAAGAAAGCCTGGTAGACTTTGGTGAGCACCTGGCCTCTTCTCCACAGGCTTCAGGAGCTGTGCAGCTGCAGTGTGACTGAAGAGGCACACAGTGGCCATCTGAGCAGTTCGGCAGATTTCATCCCAACCTTTATTTCAGATTAACATGTTTGAGTAGACCGAGGTCAGCTCTGTCCCAAGGGGCTTTGTCACACTGGGATACACTGTTTAGTTTGATGTATCCTCCCCTTAAATTCACCCGTTGTTTGCAATATGAGATGGATAGTTACTTTCACAGCTAAACTATGACCTTCACTGACAACCATAAAAAACTACCATTAATTTTAAATTAAAGATCAAATATATATCTGTCATGTTAGTTGCTTATCAAGACCATTCAGTTGACCTTCTGGGTAACATCGAGGGATTCTGGAAAGACAGAGTCCCTGAAAAAGTAGTATAACTTTCTAAGAGATGAAAGATTCCCATAGTAGTTGGGGAGTGTTACTAAGCTCAGTGGTAGAGCACTCTCCAACATTTGCCAGACCCTGGGTTCCATCTCTATTACCTCTTCTCCCCTCAAAAAAAAAAGAGAAAAAGATGGTCCAGGGGTTTAGCTCAGTGGTTCCAGTGCTGCCTTCAAGTGCAAGGCCGGTTCATCCAGTAAGTACACTCTACCGGACGTGGAGACTCACGCCCAGCAGCAATCAGAACCACATACCACAGTGCAGGGCATGGTGGCTCACGCCTTTAATCCCATCACTCAGGAGGCTGACGCTGGAGGGTTGCTGTGATGTGAGTTGGAGGCTGAACTACAAAGCGAGACCCTGTCTCAAAAAAAAAAAAAAAGGAAAGGAAAGAAGGTTTCCCATAGTGAGCTCACTGACATGAGCACATGTCAGATGGTGAATAAAGATGCAGCCAGGACGATGGTTTAAGGTTTGGAGAGCAGTGGGCTCCATTCTTACATCCAGCTTCAGGAGGAGGAGGGAAGAAATGCTCCTGCATCCCAGTCACTCACAATTTATACAAAATGAAGTTTGATTATAGCTGTGTTTTGAAATGATTTTCTAGAGATTTATAAAATTAATGAAGCCATGCCTGCTTTCACTAGTACATGCGGTCTCTCAACAATTTCCGGGCGGAGCAGCCGCACCAGCATGCCATGTACTACCTCCGCTTGCTCATGACTGAAGTGGCCTGGACTAAAGATGAACTGAAGGATGCCCTAGATGGTGAGGCTCTTTCTAATTTTTCTGAAGCATAATTTTTCTTTAATTTTTAAAATTAGGATCTTTTCTGTTTCCTTGTGTTTTTTGAATAACCTGTAATTCTATTTAATCCACCTGTGCATAATTTTCCTTAAAATAGAGTTGGCCTTTGAAGAGGCTTTTGCATTCAAACAGTTTAGCCACATGAGTTATTCTCAACCTGCACCACATAGTTATTGTTCATGGTTGTCTAGATGACTAATTGCTCCGACCCAGTCACCTTCCTTGCTAATGTCGGATGCTTCAGAAGGGAGAAAGGGACGACACGTGGCCATCTTCCCATGGAGAAGGGTTGGGCGTCTTTTCATCCCTGGAATCTGTCAGGCTGTTCGTTTCAGTTAGAAACTAGAAAATTGATAAAACCTAAAGACTGGTCCCTTGTTTTTCTTCTCTAAAATCTTTTTTGGTGGTGGTGGTGGTTGTTTTGGGGGTTTTTTTAGTTTTTTTGAGATAAGGTCTCACTTTGTAGTTTAGGCTGGTCCTGAACTCACTGTGTAGATCAGACAAGCCTCAAACTCACAGCAATCCTCTCTGTCTCCCGAGTGCTGGGGTTACAGGTGTGAGCCACCATGCCAGCACTGTGGTATGTGGTACTGGTTGCTGCTGGGCGTGAGTCTCCACACCCGACATTGTTGTATGTGGTTACTGGGGATCAAACCCGGGCCCTTGTGCTTGCAAGGCAGGCTCCAGAACCACTGGGCTAATTCCCTGGTCCTGTTTTTGTTGTTTGAGGCATCGTGTCATTGTGTAGTGCAGACTGGCCTTAAATTCAATGTCTAGGCTGGATTAAACTCCTACCTCAACCTCCTGAGTGCTGGGATTAGAGGTGCGCACCACCACAACACCCATGTTGTATGCCCAAGTTCTAGCAATTCTGAAGAGTTTTGCTTGAAAGTAAGTCCCAAATTCTTTGAGGTCAGTGACTATGTCTTCCTTTCATCACTTTTACTTAGTTTCTAATATATTATGGCCACTAAGTATGTCTATTGGATGCCCATTGAATGTAATGGGAATTCTTTCAGGATTACTTTATTAGAAAAAATGTAAATGATAACATCCTTTTTTATTGTTTTATATTTTTCACTTTCCATCATTATTTCCCCAGTTGTTTCCGACCTGCCCTACAATAAGTAGTAAAGTGCAGAGCTGTGTGTAGTGATGCACACTTGTAATGCCAGCACTCAGGACACTGAGTCAGGAGGATTGTAAATTTGAGGCCAGGCTGGATTATGAGTTCAAGAGTAATTTGAACTATGAAAGGAGGCCCTGTCTCAAGAAAAAAGCGATTTAAGCCAAGGGTCTAGGATGAGGCAGGAGGATCCCAAGTTTGAGTCCTGCTTGAGCAATTGAGCAAGATCCTGCCTCAACATTTTTTTAAAAAAGCTGAGGATGTAAGTTAGTTGAAGGCCCTGGCTTCACTCTTCAGTACTACCCCCCACCCCACCCCTCAAAAAATTGGGCCTGGGATTTAGCTCAGTGGTTCCAGCACCTGCCTTGCAGGTGCAAGGGCCCAGGTTTGATCCCTAGTAACTACTACAATAAAGCTGGGTGTGGTGACTCTGCCTAGTGACTCACACCCATAATCCTAGCACTGGAGGCAGAGGCAAGAAGATTGCTGAATTGGAGGCTGAATTCAGAACCAACCTAAAACATAAAGTGAGACCGTGTCTCAAAAAAAAAGCAATTTAAAAGAAAAATTGTGTTAAATTTTTAATTAACATTTATTAAAACCCTTACTTACTATGTAATCTGTGCTTTTCATAACTTCAGTGATAAATCAAGAGCAAGTACTGAAAGTCATTATTTTATTGGTTGCCTCGGGCATGCAGTAGGAAAATAGATTACAAAATTCATTAACTAGAGGGGGCCGCGGATATAGCTCAATGGTTCCAGCACCTGTCTTGCAAGCACAAGGGCCTGGGTTCAATCCCCGGTAACCACATAACAATACTGGGTGTGGAGACTCACCCCACCAGCAATCAGTACCACATACCACAGTGCCGGGAATGGTGGTTTATGCCTATAATCCCAGCACTCGGGAGGCAGAGGCAGAGCTCAGGGCCAGCCTAAACTACAAAGTGAGACCGTGTCTCAAAAGAAAAAAATTCATTATCTAGAACAGATGCATGGGTACTAGGAGCTGAATTCAGGACCTTGCACTTGCAAGGCAAGTATGGCACCACTAAGCTAATCCCCTAGCAAACAGATTTTTTTTTTAAAAAAAACAGGGTCTCTCTTTGTAGTTCAAGCTGACCCTGAATTCACTGTGTAGCCCAGGCCAGCATCAAACTCACAGCCTCTGCCTCCTAAGTGCTAGGACTACAGGTGTGAGCCACTACTCCCGACAACAATGCATTTTCAGTCTGTATGATTATATGTTTTCCTTTCCAGAATGGTTGTAAGTCATGTGCAGTTAATAACAAGAATTTTTACCTTTTTAGAAAGGACACCACATAATTGACTTTAAATATGTTTTCAAGAAACTAAACTTACTTTCAATACAATCAGTAGCAGAAGTTTCTCTCTTTTTAGATTTGAATTCCATTGGTATGTGAATTATAGGAGTAAGCTCTAAAGTATTTTACATGCATATGAAACCTTGTAAAATGAAGTTTTTTGGTTTTTTTGGTTTTGTTTTGTTTTTCTCAGACAGAGTCTCGCTTTGTAGTTCAGGCTGGCCCCGAGCTCAGCCTCCAACTCACATCACAGCAATCCTCCTGCCTCTGCCTCCCAAGTGCTGGGATTACAGGCATGAGCCACCACACCCAGCACTGTGGTATGTGGTGCTGGTTGCTGCTGGGCATGAGTCTCCACGCCCTGTATTGTATGTGGTTGCTGGGGAATCGAACCCAGGCCCTTGCGCTTGTAAGACAGGCGCTGGATGGGTGGGGGATATGGCTCAGTGGTTCTGGTGCCTGTCTTGCAAACGCAAGGACCGGGTTCGACCTCAGGTAACCACATAACAATACTGGGCATGGAGACTCACCCCAGCAGCAACCAGTACCACATACCACAGAGCCAGGCGTGGTGGCTCACGCCTATACTCCCAGCACTGCACTCGCCTGTAATCCCAGCCCTCGGGAGGCAGAGGCAGGAGGATTGCTGTGATGTGAGTTTGAGGCTGAGCTCCAGGGCAGCCTGAACTACAAAGTGAGACCCTGTCTCAAAAAAACAAAACAAAACCGGGCCGGGGAGTTAGCTCAGTGGTTCCGGCGCCTGTCTTGCAAGCGCAAGGACCCGGGTTCGATTCCCCGGTAACCACATAACAATACTGGGTGTGGAGACCCACACCCAACACCCAGCAGCAACCAGTGCCACATACCACAGTGCCGGGCGTGGTGGCTCACGCCTGTAATCCCAGCACTCGGGAGGCAGAGGCAGGAGGGTTGTGATGTGAGTTTGAGTCTGAGCTCAGGGCCAGCCTGAACCACAAAGCGAGACCCTGTCTCAAAAGACCTAAAAAAAAAAAAAAAAAAAAAAAAAAAAAAAAAAAAAAAAAAAAAAAAAAAAAACAAAACCAAAAAAACCAAAGCGAGACCCTGTCTCAAAAAAAAAAAAAAAGACAGTCGCTGGAACCACTGAGCTAACTCCCCGGCCCGTAAAATGAGTTTTTAAAGAGACAATAATTTTTTCATTAAAATTCTCCACTGTAAAAAATAGTCATTCTGGATTATGATACAATAATCCAGAATGCCAATGTGGCTTACTCTCGAGATAAGTCAGTATCTAGTGCTGGCTCCCTTACCTCCCCACCCTGGTCACTAAGTCATTCAACTACCCAGGTGCCGAGATATTGAGAACTTCATAGTCGAACATTTACTTACTGCCTGCTGTATATCTGGCCCTGCACTCCAGATGCTTAAGAATAAAAAGCATCAATTAGGTAGTATATCCAGGGGCTGAGGAGCTCCCTTCTAATGTGAAACCTAAACAGAAACCAGTGATTTCAGTAAGGACAGGAGCAGAGTGGGGGTCATGCTAGAAGTCTGCAGCGATTGAGGGATGCGCTGCAGGGGGCGCCTGAGTCCGCACAGGCAGGAAAGCGTCAGACAGACAGCCGCTCAGATCCCGTTGTGCTGTCATGAATTTAGCGACTTCAGATAAGAAACATTTTCTTCAGTTCTCTCACCTTTAAAACATTGGAAATAGTACATACTTTATAGTGTGAAAGATACTGTGTATAATATGCCTAACCCATGGTAAATAATTTATTATTTGCCTTCCCCTGCCTTTCCATAGATTTTACTTACTAATTTTAAACTCACTATGTAGCCTAGGCAAGCCTTGAACTCACAGTAGTCCTCCTGCCTCTTCCTCCCAAATGGTGGGATTACTGGTATGAGCCACCATACCTGGCTTAACTCTTAAAATATAAGTCAATAAGAATACAAGAAATAGAAAAATGACCATTTGACACCATAGTAATGGTCACTATAGTCAATTTCCACCCAAAGGTACTAAAATTAGTAAAAATTTAAGGAAAAACAAAAATATCTGTATTATCTTCCCCAAAATAGATAACTAATTGCTGTAGGGAAAGCAGGTGAGCCGGTGGGGTTTTCGCATTGCCTGTGGGGCACAGATGAGTTACTCCATTATAACTCATGATAAAATGACACGCCTCCAGTGACGGCTTCTGGCAGTCCCTCCACTAAGTGATCAGCGTGCACGTGACCATTTCTACAGCATGTCCACCTCTTTGCCCCTGGTGTGATGCCATGAGAAGGGCAATTGGGAATCCACAGTGTGATCTAATCTGAGAAATGCTAGAGGACCCAGAGGAAGGACATTCTATAAAGTGACTGCTCAGTATACTCCAGACATCTTAAGGTCATGAAAGATAGTGTCTGAGAAACCATTACCTCTCGGAGGACACCAAGGATACTTAAATGCTGTGTAAGACTTTAGATCCTGTAGCAGAACAAAAGTCATTGGTAGAAAAAGCGGAATCTAAATTAAGCCTGTACTTCACTTAATACTATTGTGTCTGTTAACTGCTTGAGTTTGATCATAATACTATGGTTATGAAAGATGTTAAAATCCAGGTGAAGGGCATAAAGGAACTCCATAACTTTTTGTTTTTCTGGGGCTTTGTTTTTCTGTGGTACTTTTTCAAGTCTTTTGTAGTTATCTCAGCTACTATACTAAACTCTTATTTACATGTTTATTTTTTAAACTTATACTAGAGCTTAGTATTTCTTACTTCTTTGCAGATGTCACCCTTGTCCGCCTTAAGGCCTTCATACCGCAGCTCCTGTCGCGGCTGCACATTGAAGCCCTTGTTCATGGAAACATAACAAAGCATGTAAGTAGACGAGGTTTTAGCATCTTTTGGGAATCTGTAATATACCAAGTGTTTTTCCTCTGATGTGTGTCAAGACTGTTAACCCGGTGTGAGCTCCCTGAAGCTCACTCTGCTGTCTCTGTCCTGTGGGGGAGGGTGGAAGAGAGCATGGGACATAGAATGATGATGATTGGCCAAGGACTTACTTTCCTCAGCGCCTCCTTGCTGTCATCAGCATTGTGTAGTCACAGAAAGAAATGGGGATAACTGTCCCTACTCTGTATATCATCACATATTGTGGAACTAGCCAGCCTGCATTCAAGTCCTGACCCTGCCAGATATTAGCTGTGTAATCTCATGGGTTGTAAGAATTTTTTGCACTTGCCAAGTTCTTGGAACATGGAAAATACTGCAAAATTTCCACAATAGTCTGTCTCAGGGGCCCCTCACCTTCTACCACCTTGTGACACTGCCTCCACAACAGAATGCCCGATACCAGGTGCTACTGAGGGGCAGAAACATGATTCTCACCCCTGTTGTTTCACTCACAGTACAGCCTGATGCTCACCTCCTCACCTTTGCTGTGGCCGAGGTATCTGTGGTAAAGGTATTCCTTGGGAACACTTTCCATTACTGGAGCATCTCTAGAGTCGGTGCTATCCTTTCCCTGGCATCCTGGTCAGGGTTGCTGACTGTCCTGTTGCTCTTCACTCCTACCACGTTAATTGACAAATTCAATTTTTGTTTGTTTGTTTTTTTGAGACAGGGTCTGTCTTTGTGGTTCAGGCTGGCCCTGAGCTCAGCCTCCAACTCACATCACAGCAATCCTCCTGCCTCTGCCTCCTGAGTGCTGGGATTACTGGTGTGAGTCACCATGCCCTGGTGCTGTGGTATGTGGTATGGTTGCTGCTGGGCGTGTGTCTCCACACCCAGGATTGTATGTGGTTAACCAGGGATTGAACCTGGGTCCTTGAGTTTGCAAATCAGGCACAGAACCACTGAGCTAAATCCCCAAGACAAATTCAGTTTTAATCCACTCAGTTAGGAGTAAATGAATTTAAGATTTAAAGCTCCATTTTTGTGATAAATTAATCTACTTTATAAGCATGCTGTTTTCTATTTTAATGGACTATCCAATATAATGGTTTCTATTGGCATAGACAGATATGTTTTTGTTTTTTTGTAATGTGCTACGGTATCTTTCTCCCAGGCTGCCCTAGGGATTATGCAGATGGTTGAAGACACCCTCATTGAACATGCTCATACAAAACCGCTCCTTCCAAGTCAGCTAGTTCGGTATAGAGAAGTTCAGCTGCCTGACAGTAAGTTGAACTATTACAACTTGGGGATGAATGGCTGACTTAAAAATGTGGGTCAATGCAGTGGTTAAGTTCCGTTTGGATGGTACTATATTGTTTTATGATAAAGATTCACTGAAATCCCCTACTATTTATAGAAATATGATTAGAGATAAATAATTCTGGCAAAAAATGTTCTGATAGAGCCAAAGAAATGAAATTGGAAGTAGTCAATAATTTTGAAGAGAATAATGGTGGAATTGACTGGAACTTAAGCATTGGAGCTTAGGAAATAAAATACCACAAAACTAAAGAAATACCGATCAAAGCCTGGAATAAAGTTTCTTTATAAAAGAAGAAACCTAAAGCCAGGGATGGCGACATCGCCTATGATCACAGCACTTGGGAGGCTAAAGAAGAACGAGTGTGGGCATTCTGAAGCCTGCCTAGACTACAGAGTGATTTTAAGGCCAGCGGCACTATATAGCAAGACTGGATTTTGAGAGAGAGAGAAATTAAGCTAGATAAAATCAACACTTCATTGGAATCCCTCAGGAATCCGTGGCAGAAGTAGTTGTAGGAAAGTCACAACAAATAGCAACATATATTTCTCAAAAGTATATTTAATAAGGATTAAGATAAAGAATTTATTTGTTATGCATTGTTTGCAATGTTGAATTACTTTTACATTAACAGTATCTTTTTATATAAAAACTAATTAGTCATTATTTCAGTATTTTTCAAAACTAGATAATAGAAGTATATTGGACCAAAAGTGAGAGTACTGACATTTTTTGGCTACACTTGGGGTGTTTCCCATGTACCTTTTCTTTTTTCTTCTTCACAGCTATTTCATCTTTTCCTCCTTTCTCTCCTTTTTCTCTTTCCTTTCCTCCTCTTCTCCTTTTTTTGTTTTGAGACAGGGTCTCTCTTTGTAGTTCAGGCTGGTCCTGAGCTTAGCCACAAACTCACATCACAGCAATCCTCCTGCCTCTGCCTCCCGAGTGCTGGGATTACAGAACCCGGGTCCTTGCACTTGCAAGACAGGCGCCGGAACCACTGAGCTAACTCCCCGGCCCACTCTTCTCCTTTCTTGCCCTTCTTCTTCCTTATGAGCCTGTGTCTACCCTTCTCCTTTTTTTAACACTTCTCCTTCCAGGCCTGTCATGTAAGCTGCCTATACTATATTAGTTGTCAGCTTTCCATCACTATGGCAGAAATACCTAAGATAAAACAGCTTATCAGGAGGACGGGTTTCTTTCAGCTCCTAGTTCTAGAGCAGCTGATTGGACTGTTGTCTTTAGGCCTGTACCAAGGCAGCACATCACAGTGAGGACATGCGGTGGTGAAAACCCATGCCTCGTGGCAGTCCAGAGGGAAAGCAGGCCAGAGTGCAGTATCGCTCAAGGGCATGTCCCCGTGACCTGACTTCCTTCCACTGGGCCCCCACCTCCTGCAGGTTTCTGTACCTCCCAGTGGTGCCGCAAGCTGGGGATTGGTTCAGCCTTCCACATGTAGGCCTCTGGGTGATATTCAAGATCTGAACTATAGCAGCCACTACACTTTTTCTAAAACTACCATTTAGAAGCTTCTGAGATTGCAGCAATTTTCTATCCTTGATCTTAGCCAAAAGGCCGAGAAGTGATCCAGCAGTTTTTCGAACCTCTATAAACTACTTGGCCCTTCTGCTCTTGCATTTGCATTAACACGCATCACTGCATCTAGACTACGTTCTGCAAAGCTGGGAACATCTGGCTCGTTTGAGTCGCCATCAAAGCCACTCAGGAACTCTTCCCCCAGGGTGTCTTTGCTGCATACTTGCGCACCGCTCTTCTGTTCCTCACAGCCGGTCTTCACAAAGCTGGATGGCTTGTTGCATATTTCTGGTTTGTTCCTCAGTTACTACAAGTGGAGCAGAAGGGAAGCACTGGATCGACATTTCAGGAGCCATCGTCTTGAGGCTGTGGCTCAGTCCTGGAGCATTTGCTCCCCGTGTGCAAGGTCCTGGGTTCAATTTCTAGCATCCAAGATTTTAAAAAATACACCCCTACACACACAGTATTTGTCTTCAGGCAAAATATGGCCAGTCTAGAAACAAAATTTCATGTTGGGCATGGTGGTGCACCCCTCTAATCTAGCACTCCAGGAGGCTGAGGCAGGAAGAACACTAACGTTTGAGGCCAGCTCAGGCTACATAATGAGTTCAAAAATAGCCTGAACTAGGGCTGGGTGTTGAGCTCAATGGTTCCAGTGTCTTCCTGGCATGCTCAAGGTCCTGAGTTTGATCTTGGTAACCATATACCACATACCACATGCTGGGCGTGGTGGCTCAGGCTTGTAATCCCAGCACTCAGGAGGCAGAGGCAGAAGGATTGCTGAGTTCAAAGCTAGCCTGGGCTACATAGCAAGTTCAGGGCCAACCTAAACTACAAAGTGAGACCCCGTTTCAAAAACAAACAAACAGGGCTGGGGATTTAGCTCAACAGTTTCAGCGCCTGCCTTGCTAGCCCAAGGTCCCTGGTTGGATCCCCAGTAACCACATACAACAATGCCGGGTGTACCACATTCCACAGTGCCAGGCATGGTGGGCTCATGTCTGTAACCCTAGCACTTGGGAGGCAGAGACAGGAGGATTGCTATGAGTTCCAGGCTTGCCTGGGCTACACTGTGAGCTCAGGGCCAGCCTGAATTTCAAGTGAGACCCTGTCTCAAAAAAGAAAAACCAGCCTGAACTACAGAGCAAGACCCTGTTTCAAAAAAATCAAGGTGATACTTATCTTTCATACCTCCTTAGTTCTCATTCCCACTTTCTCTCTCTTCTCCTAAGACTCTTTTTGATCTTTTGAGTATCCCTCCACAAGTCTCAGTCTCAGAAATAGCCAAGTTTATTTCCCACCCTCAAATTACAGAGTATTAAATTACTTTGATATAGCCAAGTGATCAGGTGTGCCTACCTTAATCTTTCACTTAACTCTCCATGGGAAGACATTTACAGTTTCAGAAGAGTATCACGCACTGTGGAAGAGGTGACATTTTGGAATATGGATGGAGAGGCTAAGACAGAGGGCAGGACCTGCAGTCTGCGTACCCTCCCTCTTCTGCCAGTTTCCAATCAAAAAGTTATATGTAAGATGAGCAAATATGACATTGAGTTTTTTAAACCTTAAAAAAATATTTGAACCTGTTGCTTTCTTTTTGAAACTTCCTAGGAGGATGGTTTGTTTATCAGCAGAGGAACGAAGTTCACAATAACTGCGGTATTGAGATATACTACCAAACAGACATGCAGAGCACCTCGGAGAACATGTTTCTGGAGCTCTTCTGTCAGATTATCTCTGAACCTTGTTTCAACACGCTGCGCACCAAGGAGCAGCTGGGTGAGAAGGAAGCTGGGAACCAGTAGAATACCGAAGGCCTTAAGTAATAACCTTTGTCTTCCAAACACATTTTCCACAGGTAGCATCACTGGGCACAGGGCCTCCGGCATGCTCTATTCGAGGAGACTTGTTTCCAGGGACCCCTTTCCTAACAGATAACCTAACAGATATCTTATAGACATTGAAGCAATTTCTATTGAGATGGCACTATACTTACATTTCACAAATGTCAGTAAAGAAGATTCTTAGGTCGAGAATAGAAAATAATAAGGACAGACTTACGGGTGGACAGATAGGAAGCAAGCCTTCAGAAGTGCTTTGAGTCACTAAAGTTTGAGTTTCGGGAGGGCAGGAATTATTCTCTATCTCAAACCTGGGACACATAGGATAGAAAGTAGTAAGTGTTTGCAGAATTTTACACACTGTGAAAAAACTTAAAGATTTTGGCAGGTTTGATCAACAAGGGGAGCCGTTCAAAGAAGCCCCTAGAATGGCAGGGGAAAATCAATAAAAAAAGGATTTGAGTGAGTCTACAGGTACTTAGCATTTTTAAAAAATAGTTATCTTGGGCCAGGGATTTAGCTCAGTGGTTCCAGCACCTGCCTTGCAAACGCAAGGTCCCAAGTTCGATCCCCAGTGACCGTCTACTACAGTACCAGGCATGGTGGCTCATGTGTGGAATCCTAGCACTTGGGAGGCAGGGGCAGGAGGATTGCTGTGAGTTCCAAGCTTGCTTGCTCTACATAGTGAGCTCAGGGCGAGCCTGAACTACAAAGTGAGACTTGTCTCAAAAAACAAAACAAAACAAAATAATTATCTTGCTAAGTACTAGACAAATAGGTAAATTGGAGATAGTGTTTCCTTTTTTTTTTTTTTTTTTTTTTTTTTTGAGACAAGGTCTCACTTTATAGTTCAGGCTGGCCCCAAATTAACTATGTAACCCCGGTCAGCCTGGAACTCACAGCAGTCCTCCTGCCTCTGCCTCCCGAGTGCTGGGATTACAGGCATGAGCCACCACACTTGACAGTGTGGTATGTGGTTACCGGGATTGAACTCAGGACCTTGTGTTTGCTAGGTAGATGCCACTAAATCCCCGGCCCAGGGATAGTCTTTCCTTTTAAGGAGAACATAATCAAATCAGATGGCAGACTGTAAAGGAACATTATAGTACATTATGGTAAATTTTTCTGTACAAGTATTCAAACTGTAAAGCCAAGCAAACATAGTGACTTCCTTGGCAGTAGGACCCAGAGGCACTGAGGTTGTGAGAGGCGATAGATCAGCTGAAGGAAGCAGGAAAAGAGCTCAGTTTAGAAAAGGTGTTGAACTCACGGCCACACCACCCTGAATGTGCCCCATCTCATCAGATCTCAGAGGCTAAGCAGGGTCGGCCTGGTTACTAGCTGGATGAGAGAAAAGGTGTGGTAACGTGGCAGGGTGTGGGCTCATAGGAACAAGTTATCTAAGAAGAACTGCAGTGGCAGAGCTAGATTCCTATGAGGAATTTAGCTGTTAAAGCAAGGAAAATTTGGATGATGAGTAGGGGATGAAAATGAATATAGTATTTCATAAGAGTGGAATAATTTCAGTTTAGATTGATGAGGATCAGCTCACAGAGAACAAGGAGTTTGAGTGATGAGAAAGGTTGGATTTTTTTTGTTCTGAGAAGAAAAATTTATCCACAACTTTTAAATACTCTTCAGAAAGCTAATCTATTCACTTCTTAGAAACTGAGACTGTTTTGACTGTTCATGTTTTTCAGAGGTAAATAATCTAAAGTTCTATAGTAGGTTTTATTTCCCCTGAGAGGTCAAATGTGACCTGACTCTCAGACATCAAGATCTTGACTTACTGGTGTTGTGTTTCAGGCTATATTGTCTTCAGCGGGCCACGTCGAGCCAATGGCATACAGGGCTTGCGGTTCATCATCCAATCAGAAAAGCCTCCTCACTACCTGGAGAGCAGGGTGGAAGCCTTCTTAATTACCATGGAAAAGTCCATAGAAGACATGACAGAAGAGGCCTTCCAAAAACACATTCAAGCTTTAGCCATCCGTCGACTAGACAAACCAAAGAAGCTGTCTGCAGAGTGTGCTAAGTACTGGGGGGAGATCATCTCTCAGCAGTACAATTTTGACAGAGGTAAGGTGAAGTCCAAGCCCCAACATGTATAGCGTTTGAGTTTAAAATATGAGAACACTGAAGCAGTGCTACAAAATAGCATGCATTTTGTAGCTGGTGTTTCAGTATTGATTCGGCACCACCACAGGACTTCTAAATATCTGTTCTTTAATTGCCATTTCCTGCTAGAAACATTTATCTCCTTTTCTTCTCAAAACCAGAGCTGAATGTACCTGTATCACATTAATGTATTCATAACAAAGCTAATTTCATTGTCTGTATTATCGCCAAGCACAGATACATAGATACACTGAAAAATTGAAAGACTGAACTGCTTTGAGGCAAGCGCTGCCGTAAAAGTACAGGTGTGTTCAAACACTGGCTTTGAGCTCTCCTGAGATTTCCCCCGCTTCCGGGTTTGGAAGCGATGTGCTTCCTGAGGTCTCCTCAGCTCCTGCTCGCCCACTTCTCCAGAACAGACTTAACAGCAGCACCCTCAGTCATGCCTGTGTTATGTTCTCATTCTGACACCACTAAGCTGAAGGCCTTGGCCAAATCGCCTTTTGGGCCTCAGTTTCCTTACGTTTGTTTCTAGCAGTTGGATCTACCATTAATGATAATGATATATACCATTTGTTGAGCACTTAACATGTGTCCAGCATCTCGTTATCATAGATGTCATTTTCTTAACAGCATTATCAAGTCATTATTTTCTCCAGTTTTCACATGAGGAAACGGAAGCTTAGAAAAGTTAGTGACCAACCTAAGATCCAACAGCAGATAACTCAGAGCCAGGATGTGAACACAGACTTGTCTGATTCTGAACTGTGGCTTTCCCCAGTATACTACAACCACTTTTAGATTTTTTTTTTTTTCTGATGTCAGGATGGAACTCAGGACCTTATGTTTGCCAGGCAGGAGCAGTGCCACTGAGCTAGATCCCCAGCCCCATCCACTTATTTTTACTTGAAATCTGTTCTCCTACTTGTAGGAGCAGATGGTCACTTAAAAATATAGATACTTGAGGGCCGGGGATTTAGCTCAGTGGTTCCGGCGCCTGTCTTGCAAGCCCAATGACCCAGGTTCGATCCCTGGTAACCACATACCATACTGGGTGTGGAGACTCACCCCAGCAGCAACCAGTACCACAAACCACAGTGCTGGGCGTGGTGGCTCACGCCTGTAATCCCAGCACTTGGGAGGCAGAGGCAGGAGGATTGCTGTGATGTGAGTTAGAGGCTGAGCTCAGGGCCAGCCTGAACTACAAAGTATGACCCTGTCTCAAAAAAATAAATAAATAAATAAAAACAGAAATATAGATACTTGAGAGTTTTAGAGTTGAGTATATTATTGTTTGGTATTTTGTGCTACTTAATGTGGAAATATTAAAAAATTATTGTTTAATTTTTCAGATAATATAGAAGTTGCATATTTAAAGACACTTACAAAAGAAGATATCATCAAATTCTACAAGGTGAGTTATGCTTATTTACTTATTTAGATTTTGACTGACACAGAAATACATGCTGTGGGGGCCAGGGATTTAGCTTAGTGGTTCCGTTGCCTGCCTCATAAGCACAAGGTCCCAAGCTCAATCCCCAGCACACACAATGAGAAACCCAAAAAACCCACCTATAAAGAAATATGTTTTATGTGGCTTCTTTGAACCCATTCAGGCTGGATCTGTTAGAGGTGTTTCATGGACTGATTTGGGGCCCATTTTTGCCCTGTTACTGTTAGAAAAAATAGAAACTATTTATTTTGAGACTCAGGTATAAGATACGTTTTCCACCAACATGCTGAGTTGTACAAAGTGGTCTATTAGGTCTTCTAACCCCATTCAGTCACTGAGGGTCTCCTGAGGCTGGAGTATGTGAGGCCTCCGAATACAGGCCTGAGACTCACTCTCCACCGATTGGTAGCTCTGTGACTTTAGCCCAGTGAGGTATCTCGATTTTCTTGTCTATAAAACAGAGATCACATTAGCTGGATTATTTTGGAATGAGATATGTAAAGTGATTAGTATTTAGTAGCATTTAATGAATAGCTCCAAAGTTTTTATTCTTTAAATCAGAATGTTTTCCTCTTTGATGTATCAGATTTTTGTGCCTAAAATAAATTTTGGTTGTGTTTACTTACCATTTAAAACGATTTCACTTTCATGTGAAGCTAGACAGTGGTGATAGTGTGTGTATGTGCTTGCATGTGTTTTGGAGTACTAGGGCCTGAACCCAGGATCTTTACCCTGAGCTACATACTTAGACTGGATCGTATTACATTGCCTAGGTTGGGCTAGAATTTGGAATCTTCCTGCCTTAGCCTCCGAAGAGCTAGATTAGAGGTATACACCACTACACCCACCTCTTTGTTCTTTTTTTTGAGACAGGGTCTCACTTTTATAGTTCAAGCTGGCCCTGAGCTCAGCCTGCAAATCACATCACAGCAATCCTCCTGCCTCTGCTGGAGTCAGGCGTGAGCCACCACGCGCGCACTGTGGTATGTGGTTCTGAATGCTGGTGGGCGTGAGTCTCCACACCCAGCATTGTTGTGTGTGATTACCAAGGATGGAACCCAGGCCCTTGCACTTGCAAGGCAGGCGCTGGAACCACTGAGCTAAATCCCCAGCCCTTGTTCTTTTTTTCTGAGACAAGGTCTCCTTTGTACTTTAGGCTGGCCTTGAAATCACAGCAATCCTCCTGCCTCTTCATCCAGAGTGAGCAGGCTGAGCCACCACGCCCAACATTGTGGTTTATGGTTACTAGGAATTGAACTCAGGACCTTGTGCTTATGAGGCAGATGCTGGAACCACTGAGTTAAATCCCTGACCTCACCTGTTCTTTCTTTCTTTCTTTTTTTTTTTTTTTCTGTTCTTAATTGCTTACTAAAAAACGGTAGCATTCAGTTCCTTTTTGCTTTTGAAATATGCATTTTATTTATTTATTTTTTAAAAATTTTTTTAAGGTTTTTTTGAGACAGGGTCTCACTTTGTGGTTCAGGCTGGCCCTGAGCTCAGCCTCCAACTCACATCACAATCCTCCTGCCTCTGCCTCCCAGGTGCTGGGATTACAGGTGTTAGCCACCACGCCCGGCACTGCGGTATGTGCTGCTGGTTGCTGCTGGGCGTGAGTCTCCATGCCCAGTATGGTATGTGGTTACCGGGGAATCGAACCCGGGCCCTTGCACTTGCAAGACAGGCGCTGGAACCACTGAGCTAACTCCCCGACCCTGAATTGTGTATTTGAAAGTATTATTATTTGCCATAGTTTTTCCAAAAAAGAATCATATTATTTTTTGTGGTGCCAAAGGTTGACCTCAGGTCCTTGTGCTTCGGATGTAGGCCCAGCATCACCTGAGATAAATCCCTCAGCCCAGGATAATGTTTTAATGCAGTTTACAGCCTTGGGGAGGTTTTCTTGTTTCCACAAATTAGTTATTTATTAAAAAATTACATGTACTGGTACAGATTCTCAATGTCAGTTGTGATCACATCATGTATATAAAATGTACCAATAAAATCAATTTTTAAAAATAAAATAGCTAAAGAACAATTTTTTTTAAAAAAGAAAAAAAGGGGAGCCGGGGAGTTAGCTCAGTGGTTCCGGCGCCTGTCTCGCAAGCGCAAGGACCCGGGTTCGATTCCCCGGTAACCACATAACAATACTGGGTGTGGAGACTCACACCCAGCAGCAACCAGTACCACATACCACAGTGCCGGGCGTGGTGGCTCACGCCTGTAATCCCAGCACTCGGGAGGCACAGTCAGGAGGATTGCTGTGAGTTCTAGGCTTGCCTGGGCCACATAATGCGCTTAAGGCCTGCTTGAACTACAAAGCAAGACCCTCTCTCAGAAAAATAATTACAGGGCCAGGGATTTAGCTCTGTGGTTCCAGCACCTGCCTCACAAGTGCAAGGTGCTAAGTTTAATCCCCAGTACCAAAAAGACAGAGTTAAGCGACCTAACATAGGAGAGTGCGTGGGATAAGGCAAGATGCTTCACGTTTTGTTTTCCTTTCTCCTTTGGAAGTCGAGGAACCATGTCTTAGTGACAGAGCCTTGGTGCAGAATCTGAGAAGAGCCTGAGAGGAGCAAGAGCTGTGGTTGTCCAGAGTGAGCTGAGGCCGTCATCTCTAGACACAAAGGTCACTAGGTGCAGCCACTGTGAAATGCAGCCCAGTAAGAACCAGGATAGGATAGGTACTTCATCCCGCATCGGGTGTATTAACCATGGGAACTGGGATAGCCCTCTGATCTTGGGCTGTGTTCTCATCTGTAAATGAGCTTAAGAATAATTCTTTCTGAGGCTGAGGTTGTAGCTTGATCATAGAGCACTTATGTAACACTCAGCAAGACTGAGGTTTGATTCCTAGAGCATACCCCTCCCCGAAGAAGAAATAAAATGACAGGAAAAAGAAACATTTCTTTTTCCCTTTTTTGATTTTTGTTTTGTTTTGGTTTTTTTGAGACAAAGTCTCACTTTGTGGTTCAGGCTGGTCCTGAACTCACTATGTCAACCAGGCCAGCCTCAAACTCATAGCAGTCCCCCTGCCTCTGCCTCCCGAGTGCTGGGATCACAGGCGTGAGCCACCACACCTGCCAGACAAACATTTCTGTACCTAAGTACTAGCTAATAATTTAATCTTCAGAAGCTGCATTTAAGGTTCGTTAGTGGGGCAGGAAGGTAACTTTGCTCTTCTTTCTCCCTAGGAAATGTTGGCAGTAGATGCCCCAAGGAGACATAAGGTGTCCGTCCATGTTCTTGCCCGGGAAATGGATTCCTGTAAGTATTCAGCATTAAGTTATTTTTAATCTTGTTTTAGGCTCAGGTTGAGCCATAGGATGGCTGTCCCTTACAGTGCACCAGAAAGGAGAGGGGCAGACAGGGAAGTGGAGACAGGTCTGCAGTGAGGAAGCAGAGCACAGTGCCACGCCAGCCACATGTTCTCAGGAAACACAGCTGGCTGCTGCTAGGATGTCTCCAAAGAAATCATATGGTGCCACTGTGCCTGGGAAGGAAGAGAGCAAACTATTTGCTCAGTCCTGCTGCTCTGCGCTCCTGACCGGCTGTTAACATTCCTGTCCTTAGGGTTGTCCCACTGTGTTGTTTTGGGTGGTCACAGCCTCAGAATCCAGGTTGAACCTGCAGTCAAGGCTTCATGAGCTCAGTCAGCTCATCAGACCATCACTAGGCCACTCTAGACAGAAAAGAGGACCATCATGTCCTTGGGAGCAGGCAGCTGAGGAAATCTTAGGTACACAAACTGGGCCTGGTACAGTTTAGTAATGCACTGAAGTTGACTTATTTGAAAGTTGTCGTTCCCTGCAAGTGTGAGTTAAATGCAAAGCACTAAACCTTTCATTTCCTTATAGGTCCAGTTGTTGGAGAGTTCCCATGTCAAAATGATGTGAACTTATCACAAGCACCACCCTTACCACAAGTAAGACACATTATGTTATGTTGTACTTTGTACTTGGAAGTAGCTTATTCTTCAGGACACACACAACCTAGGAGGCTTCAGGTCACCTACTGTACGTCCTCCTTGAAGGCCTGGCCATTCAGCCTCTGTCCTGTTGTGCCATCCCTTTTATTTGAACAGTTGCATCATTCTGTATAAGTCATCTCTGGCCATTATCATTCCAAGGATTAAATACTGAGTAAGCCTTTTCCACTCTCCCCTTTATTTTAACCACTTAGAAAGTGGGGCGCTTACTACAGTGTAACAGGCCTGCTGGGTAGGCATGCTGGCCTCTTCTACTCCAAACGGAGCAGACGCTAAGCTAAGCTCCTGGCATCCAAATGAAACCCACACGTGTTCCTCCCGATCCGCAGTCCCACTACAGATGCTCTCTGCAGCTTCAGTACATGACTCCTGGCCCCACCAATTTAGAAGGAAGTTTGGGAGATGACAGTATATGGATTAAAACTAATACACCCAGTCCCTTGTCCCAAAGAAGTTTATATCTGTTCAATCTGATTTTTCAATGAAACACACTAACTGGAAACTTTTTTCTTTGCAGCCTGAAGTGATTCAGAACATGACAGAATTCAAGCGTGGTTTGCCACTATTTCCCCTTGTGAAACCACATATTAACTTCATGGCCGCAAAACTCTGAAGATTCCGTGTGGGTGGGAAAGTGTGTGCGAATCTGTTCCTCAGTCTTCCAGGCCTAGGAAAATGATCTTGGCTGCTAGAGTAGTTTCTGGTTCACTAATAGAGACAAACAGAAAATAAAAAGTTATCAAATGTTATTATGTAGAAATATAAAAATCCAAAGTAATTAAATTACAAAATCTTATAGATGTAGAATATTTTTAAAATACATGCCTCTTAAAATATTTTAAAATTTTTTCCTTTCATTTTTAAGAGAAATTTCCCTTATATGACAGCTTAAAATGAATGATATTCGTAGATCTTCCCTATTCTGTAACATAGTCATTTGTCCGACGAAGATTAAAGTTAGCTCTTTTAAAGAAGCATCCTAGATTGGCAGAGAAAGCTTGAAAATACTTAGAAAGGGGTTAATTGCCTTTTAAAAACTTGATTGTCAAATTGGCTTTCTGCTCCATAGTTTCACATAAATCAGTGGAAAACATCACGTTGGGCAGAGTGCGCAAAGGGATGTCATTTTCATTTACTTGTGAGATTGTTATATACGGCATGGTTTTAATCTTTTTATAAAATATGAACACGTTTTTTATTCCAACTAGTGAAATGCTGGAAAACCCTAGAATATTCTACTTATTTACAGTGCTAGAAATACAGATTTACCTTACATCAGTTTTGTCCCAAACTGAATTTCTCAGGATTACTGTGGTTTCTTTGACTGAACCATTCTGACCTTCTTGTTCGCCGTTGGTTTGCAGTGTTCTATCGGTTTTACTTTTTCTCATCAACATGTTGCCGTATATACTTAACATGGACAAATTATGTCAACTTCAGATCCTACTGAGTGTGTGACATGCTTTCCCAACATCAGCTGTTGTAACTACACATGACTTTTAACTGTGGTGAAATTGCAATTAGTGTTTGAACCAAAATGCTTTACCCCTTTATGAATTTAAAGTGCAACAAATAACAAAACCACCTTTTAGAAGATGGAAAAAATAAAGCCGTGCATTTTTAAATAGCAGGTCTCCATAAAACTATAAAATCCCTTGTTGCTACCAGTCTAATCTTGCCTTAAGTGTTATTTTTTTTTTAATATATCAACATATAAACACACAGATGATGACTGGGGTGGACTTTTAAAATATTTTTTTCACGAGATACTATTTTAGGTGAAGTTGTTATTATAGATTTAACAGCTATTTTAAAGTATTAAAACTTGGGCTGGGATATAGCTCAGTGGTTCTGGCGCCTGTCTTGCAAGCGCAAGGACCCGGGTTCGATCCCCGGTAACCACATAACAGTGCTGGGCGTTGAGACTCACCCCAGCAGCAACCAGCACTACATACCACAGTGCCGGGTATGGTGGCTCACGCCTGTCATCCCAGCACTCGGGAGGCAGAAGCAGGAGGATTCCTGTGATGTGAGTTAGGCTGAGCTCAGGGCCAGCCTGAACCACAAAGCAAGACCCTGTCTCAAAAAAACTAAAAAAAAAAAAACAATTAAAGTATTAAAACTTGCTTAAGTTTTAATATTATTACTACTACTAAATTTTGTTTCAAGAGAAATTGTGAATATCTTTCCACATATGGCACTAGCAACAGTAAGTGGTCCGGTTGTCCACTAACTCAGGCAAAGAGTGGCGTTTTGTCTCCTCATATGACCTGATTTGCCAGGGAGTCTTTCTGCAGAGTTAATGTCTTTACACATCTTATGTTCTTACATTTCCAGTTTTCCAAATAATCTCACTTTGGGGCAACAATGCTATAGTTCCAACCACGGAGACTGCTTTCAGAAGTGGGCTCCGCTTCCATCAGGTCACTGGTGCTGTAACTGTCTACCCCGCCCGCCTTCAGGCCGGCTCGGTGAAGCCTGTCCTGCGAAGGTGTGCGAAGGCGTCACTTCTTTCTGCTTTTATGCATTTGTAGACTATGCAGCTTTTCATCAAACTGCAGATATATACAAGCTGAATCTAAAAATCGGTCCTGAGTGTTTAAATCCTTCACTGTAAAAATAAATAAAAATCCACCTACCTTTTCTGTGGGAAATTATGTGCTATTCAATAATTTTTAGCTCTTTTTTAAAAATGGGTAAAACTTTAAAGTGTCATTTTTATGAGGCAAGGTAAGAGTGATGAAAGCAATCTTCTGTAGTCTTCCATGAACCTGCCCTCGCTGTCCCATGTGCTCCAGTATTTTCTGGTTTCCAGATCGGGTCACTCAGGCACCCTAACGGATTCATGCTAACAGTCCATGAGCAATAAGAGACTACCCCAGATGCGGCGACCTACACAGTGCTTACCGCATGAGATTCGTGAAACACTAACTTATTAGTTACCAGGGACTTTTTAAAAAGTCTCCTTTTTGACTAGTTGATGTGAAAGAGAGAGCATGTGACATAGCCAGTATGCTGGAGTCTAGGGTTATCCTGTTTACAATAAATCACCTGAATTAAAACTCTGGACTTTGCATTTGTATTATTGTACAGTTTTAGAGAGAGAATCCACTGGCCGATCCTCAGCCTTCCTCTCCACGTCCCTGTTAGGCATGGGTCGTTGGTCTCATTATTCCTCATACATAATGCGTGTCAGTGATTGAGATAAATGGCTGTTTTACCCCTTGACAAAAGCATTGCTTTTGTAAAACAGGGTTTTCCCTGTCTGAGACTGAACTCTGTGCTGGAAGTGTGGTCACTCACCTGCACCCTCAAAGGGTTTGTCTCTGGCCTTCCAAGGAAGAAAGTGGCAAAATATTTCTCTCTTTTGTAGTCTTTACACCTTGCCACATCTCTGCTAAAGATCAGGCCTGGTATTTTATCTAACCTTGACCTGTGACTACACCTCAGCCGTCTGTACTCATGAGCTGGCCACTGTCAGGCAGGCATTTCAAAGGGCAGTCTGTTCACTCCTCAGTTTCCCTCTGAGGGCTATCAGCCCACTCCGCTAGCCTTGTGCTTCAGCGTGACGCAGGAGCCCCAGAGAACCTCATGTTTTCTGGCCTAGGTCAGTCTTACGTATGAAGAGAACCAGGGCACTTCACAGCCTCTTTTGATCCCCTTATATTCTAGCATGGGTGTTTTTTGGTTTTTGGAGACAGTCTCACTCTGTAGTTCAGGCTGACCTTGAACTCACAGTGATCCTCCTGCCTCAGCCTCTGGAGTGCTTAGATTACAGGCTTAGGTAATCATGCCCAGCTTGTTTTTTTTTTTTTTGTTTTTTGTTTTTTTTTGAAACAGGGTCTCGCTTTGTGGTTCAGGCTGGCCCTGAGCTCAGCCTCCAACTCACATCACAGCAATCCTCCTGCCTCTGCCTCCCGAGTGCTGGGATTACAGACGTGAGCCACCACGCCCGGCACTGTGGTATGCAGTACTGGTTGCTGCTGGGTGTGAGTCTCCACACCCAGTATTGTTATGTGGTTACCGGGGATCGAACCCAGGTCCTTGCGCTTGCAAGACAGGCTCCGGAACCACTGAGCTAACTCCCCGGCCCTTTTTTTTTTTTTTTTTTTTTTTTTAACTTTTTAAGATTCACAATTTTGTTTAGTTGTTTATACTCTGGTCTCACTGATCTATATGATTTCCTGTAACAATAGCCTCCAGGTTCATCATTGTACTTTGATGCTTTCCCATTCCTGTGTCACTTTACCTTTTCACACACTTCATCTTACTTGCTCCCCAGCCTCTGTGTATTCAGAAAACATCAAATCAGATCTCAAGGTGTATGACCCTGTCCTGTCCAGTTTCCACTTCCCAGACACCCATTATTGTCGAGTCCTGTTCCCGAGGGCTACTCATCTGGCAGTGAATCATGGGCAAGAGTCATCAGGAGGAGACCGAAATGGTGGAGAAGCCTTTATTGCCAGCACTCTCAGCACTTATATACAGCCCCACTTCCTTGTTCTCAACCACCCCAAACCAGCCTTATAGGGGGCGGTCCTTGTCTCTTTATTTTCCCTTAATCACTCTGGCTGTGCGGCCTTGTATTTCCTTTATGGAGTCGGTGTTGTTTAGCCCCAGGGGACCCCACCCATTATCACCACTGCCTGTTAGCCAGGCCCAGGCCATCCATCAGCCACAGATGGGAGTTCTCCATGTTGCCCTGGAACAGTAAGAACACCTGGAGTTCTTCAGGAATTTTGGAAGAAAAGTAAAGGTTTGACCTAGACGGTTAACCTTCAACTCCACTACTCAGAAGCAGCAAGTATTTGGAGTTTCTTATGGTATTTTCTTTACTTATAAGAAGTCATAGGGCTGGGGATTTAGCTCAGTGGTTCCGGCGCCTGTCTTGCAAGCACAAAGGCCCTGGGTTCGATCCTGATCCCCCAGTAATCACATACAATACTGGGCGTGGAGACTCATGCCCAGCAGCAATCAGTACCACACATCACAGTGCCAGGCATGGTGGCTCACACCTGTAATCCCAGCACTCGGGAGGCAGAGGCAGGAGGATTGCTGTGATGTGAGTTGGAGGCTGAGGTCAGAGCCAGCCTGAACTGCAAAGTGAGACCTTGTCTCAAAAAACAAACAAAAAAGTCATATACTCCATGTTGTAACTTTTCTTCTTAGTTGTTTATACTGAGAATTTTTCACATGAATGTTCCTAAAAAAAAAAAAAAACAATTTTTCTTATTAGCTCTTTGGTGTATTATATTACAGTGTATTTATCCAATACCCTTTGTGGAATATTTAGGATAGTTCTAAACTCTGACATGTGATAAACTTTATCCCCAGCTCAGAATATTAACTTTCTAATCTATATGTTTTTGTTTCTGAGACAGGGTCTCGCTTTGTAAGACCAGGCGAGCCTGGAACTCACAGCAGTCCTCCTGCCTCTGCCTCCTGAGTGACAGGATTACAGGCATGAGCCATCACGCCCAGTATTGTGATATGTGGCACCAGGGATTAAACTCGGGACTTTGCTCTTGCCAGGCAGACGCTGGAACCACTGAGCTAAATCCCCGTCCCTAATCTCTATGTCTTACAATTTTTAAAATTTATTTCCCAGAAAGTTACACCTGCCTGGGAGTGCACGTTCATCAGCAAACATTTTGGGAACAACCCTGTTGGCCTTGAATGGACCTAGCTCCTTTGCCTGCAGACCAGCTAGGACTATCCAGACCTGAGGTCTTTACTCTTATCTTCACCTCCTGTAACAACAAAGACCCCATGTTGTGATGCTCCAAGGCAGAACTACACCAGGGTCTGCATCTACATAATTCCTCAGAGACTATTGCCTGACATCTGCTGCTCCTCTGCCTTGTCCTAGGAGTCTTTTGATACTCAACATATACATAATGCATAATAAAAGGTGTGGCGAGCAGGGTTTGGAGGGTGTCCTTGCCACCCAGAGTAAAGTTGATCAGGTCCAAGCTCAGCTTCTTCACTGTCATTTCTATTTATTAGTTAATTCGCCTTGCGCTGTTGGGCTCACAGGAGACTAGAACTCTGCAGTTCAAGTTCTGGTAACTTTCCCTGTTTCTTATACAAACACAAAAATGTGTTAATAATCAACAGTATTTCGAACTACAAAAAAGAAAGCCAGTTAGAATTGAGAGGAGAGCCAGGCACATGCCTGTAATTTCAGCACTTGGAAGACTGAAGTTGTGGAAGATTGATTGCTTTGAGTTCATGGCAAATCCAGGCTACATAGTGAATTCAACAGGAACCTGAACTACAAAGCAAGAGCTTGTCTCAAAATAAAAGAAAAGCAAAAACCAGAAAGCTAATAAGTATATCTAAAAATAGGAAGAAGATACACAAATGATACAGGGGAGCAAGGCCTAGCTTCTAGCATGAAACACAAGATCATGTTCTCTAATCCAAGAACGCATTTTAGGAATGATGGAGGTTTGAATAGGAAAATTTTATTGAGAAGGAGGGGCCAGGGATTTAGCTCAGTGGTTCCAGTGTCTGTCTTGCAAGCACAAGGTCCTGAGTTTGATTCCCAGTAACCACATACAACAATGCCCAGCATGGTGACTCATGCCTTTCAGCAATCAGTACCACATACTACAGTGCCAGGTGTGATGGCTCACACCTCAATTCCCAGCCATGGGAAGCAGAGGTAGGAGGATTGCTGTGAGTTTGAGGCTTGCCAAAGCTACACAGAGAGCTCAGGGCCAGCCTGAACTACAAAGCAAGACCCTGTTTTTGTTTTTTGTTTTTTTTTTTTTTTTTTTAAAGGGCCGGGGATATAGCTCAGTGGTTCCAGCGCCTGTCTTGCAAGCGCAAGGACCTAGGTTCGATCCCCAGTAACTACATACAATACTGGGCATGGAGACTCACACCCAGCAGCAACCAGTACCACATACAACAGTGCTGGACGTGGTGGCTCCTGCCTGTAATCCCAGCACTCGGGAGGCAGAGGCAGGAGGATTGCTCTGATGTGAGTTGGAGGCTGAGCTCAGGGCCAGCCTAAACCACAAAGTGAGACCCTGTCTCAAAAAAAACCCTTAAAAAGAAAGAAAGAAAGAAAGCTTCTGCCTAAGAGAGACAAAGGGGGAAACACCTGGGTCACCCACCGCCTCACTTCTCAACCAGCTGTCATGTTGTGCCCTGTGTAGTACCTGTCTTTCTTATAGACGAAATAGTGCCTAATAGTGAATGCTAACAAAAACAAGTTAAACTTGGGGCCGGGGAGTTAGCTCAGTGGTTCCGGCGCCTGTCTTGCAAGCGCAAGGACCCGGGTTCGATTCCTCGGTAACCACATAACAATACTGGGTGTGGAGACCCACACCCAGCAGCAACCAGTACCACATACCACAGTGCCGGGCGTGGTGGCTCACGCCTGTAATCCCAGCACTCGGGAGGTGGAGGCAGGAGGATTGTGATGTGAGTTTGAGGCTGAGCTGAGGGCCAGCCTGAACCACAAGGCAAGACCCTGTCTCAAAAAACCT